>VWZX01004547.1:0-15802 GCA_013399015.1 Galbula dea | reverse complement strand
AAGGGGTGTGGCTAGTAGGTCAAGAGAGGTTCTTCTTCCTCTTTACCCTGGTGAGGCTGCATCTGGAATATTGTGTTCAGTTCTGGGCCCCTCAGTTTAAGAAGGGTAGAGAACTGCTGGAAAGAGTCCAGCGCAGAGCCACAAAGATGATGAAGGGGCTGGAACATCTTCCTTCTGAGGAAAGGCTGAGGGAGCTGGGTCTCTTTAGCTTGGAGAAGAGGAGGCTATGGGGTGACCTCATCTATGCTTTTAAACATGTGAAGGGTGTGTGTCGGGAGGATGGGGTCAGGCTCTTCTCAGTGAAGCCCAGTGACAGGACAAGAGGCAATGACTGTCAGCTGAAGCATAGGAGATTCCGTGTGAATACATGTAGGAATTTTTTCACAGTGAGGGTGCCAGAGCACTGGAAAAGACTGCCCAGAGAGGTTGAGGAGTCTCCCTCTCTGGAGATATTCAAAACCTGTCTGGACGCGCTTCTGTGTGACCTGGTCTAGGGAATCCTGCTGTGGCAGGGTGGTTGGACTAGATGATCTTTCAAGGTCCCTTCCCGCTCCTAATATTCTGTGATTCTGTGTTAGTTCTTTTAAGCTGAGCCTACTGGTGGTGCAGGTAGGAAGACTTTCTTTCCTGCAGTGCTGACTGGCTTTTGCAAAGGGAAAAGATGATGAGTTGGATAAACTCTCTGCTGGTCGGGTTGAGGGCGGGACTGCTGCTCAGGTCACCTCAGTTGCTGCAGCAAGAAGTTCTTGAATATCTTGAAAAGACTGTAGCTTAATATTTTGGTGATAAAAAGTGCCACCTTGTGAAATGGCCAAGTTCTCCATGACCCCAACTGCCCAACAGTCCTCTATCTCTGTAACTGTGAACACGGCTTTTTTGCTTGTTATCTGAATTGCAATTGACTGTGTTAAGCAGCAGTTCCACTGTCTGCCTCTGGACTTCCGTTATCCTGGCTGAGAATAGTGAATATCCTGTGTACCATAGAGAGTACCTTTAGTCTAGAAGGAAGAATGAAGAAGTGAAACCTAGTTTTACAGGGCAGGCATCCTGTACTCTTTGACTTGAAAGATTTTGCTCTGAATAGTTTCTAAAGAATTGCTGTTTTGCTACACAGGTGCTATATAGGTCATAATGAATATGTTTCTTTAAAGCTTATTATTAACACCCATAGTGGTGCTAATCTCTGAGTGTGATTTGATCATGTACGACATATGTGGCTCTTTCTATCACCTGCATGTAATTAACTGATAAATTTAAAAAGTAAACAATCTTATGTGCAATTTTTGTTTTTTTTATTGAACACTAACTCAGGATATCCTAGGAATACATCAGAAAGCTGGAAGGTCTGGGTATGAAAACATTTGCATTCTCATGGTTTGTGCCTTTTTTGTGTGTGGTTTGTTTATCTTCATTACTGTGCTGATCTGGGTTAGTGTGACCCCGCTTGCAGCGATGACCACAATGCAGAAGCTGCTAACATCTTGTGTAAGACGAAGCTGTGGCTAGAGAGGATAAGAAGTTATGAACTGGCTTTGCTGCTGGCAAAGAGGATGGGAGGACTCTCACCTCAGTGATTTACTGTTACTTAAAAGAGCAAGTGCTTATTCAGACTAGGATTTAGCAGTAAGGATGTGTCCTGAGGCAGGTTTAACATCTGTATTGTTTGCTGTCTGAGCAGGTTGACAGATCACCGTTCAGTCAGATGATTTCACCTAGTTCTACTGATTTATTTTTTTTTCCTCAGCTCTTTAAATATAAAAGTGGCAGGACCATTCTGTTTCTTGTCCTGAATAAACCAGGTTTTGTTTTGTTTTTTAATTGTAGATGTTTATATCAAGTAAATGTATTGATACTCTTTTTAGCTGGGACAGAGTTAATTTTCTTCATAACACCTTGCACAGTGCTGTGTTTCGGATTTGTGATGAAAACAGCCCTGATAATGCACCAACGTTTTACCTTGGTTACTTGTTTTACATTGATTTACACAAAGTCAGGGCCTTTTCTGCTTCTTACCCTGCCCTACCAGTGGCTGATTACCTGCCTGCCCATGGGAAGCAGTGAATGAAAGCTTTCGCTTTACCTACTAAACTGTATTTATCTCAGTCCATGAGTTTTCTCACTTTTACACTTCTGATTCTCTCCCCATCCTGCTGAGGGTGTGAGTGAGTGGCTGGTTGGGGCTGAGCTGCCCGCTGGGGTTAGCCCACAACCCTGTATATTGTTCTGTTTTGCCACTGTGTCTTTCAGCTCCTGCATTTTTATTTAGCTGTTGAGTTGTCCCTTTCCACCTGGTGTTGCTGCTAGGTTTTGGCTTAAAGGGCATAAGGAAGAAGGAAGGCCAGTTGTTCTCGTGAACTCTTACCTCCAGCCCTGCAGAAAAAGATGCTTTGCAGTATGTTTGCTGATACACACATGATATTAAGGGGCAGTAAGGGAGCTTGCCATGAAACATTGGTTACACCCTACCTGCAGTGTTTAAAATCAGACTGAGGTTTTGATCCTTAAGGGAGGATTGAACTGGGCAGTGCAGCAGTTGTTTTGGTGGTGGCTAGTGACACTTTCCTAAGCACTTTCACTTCATGAGTGGAGGTAAATCAGGGCAGGTGAGCTTCCAGGTAGGCAAAATGGCTAGCAGTAGAGGTGTTTATCTTCAGTTGGCTGCTAGCCATCTGTTAGGCTTTTCAGTATCTCGTATTGTGTAAGTGAGATGGTGAACAAGGCTCCCTCTTGGCAAGAAATTCTGTAAAGCTGTATGTGGAGCAGGATTTTAAAACTCCCACTGGTTACAACACCTCGAAGTTTTCTGATAGAGGCCTTATAGGATTGCCTGGCTCTTTAAGGGTGGAAGATGTTGAGATGATGGCTGTGTGGAAGTGCTGTATAACCTCCTGCTTGACAAAGTCAGCATAGGTGTGAATGAAGATGCTGCACTTATTGAAGGGATGGCTTGAGAAATTACCTCATATGTTGTAAACCCCACACCCAATATGTGTGTGGAGGTGATGTAGAGTATGCTCTAAGGGAAGCTGTAAACAGTTTGCAAAAGAGGAGTGTTTCTGGGAGGACCAGCTGAAGCACCTCCTGCTCAGTGCTTCCTAACCTTGCTTGGTCGTTATACAAATTTGGTGAACGGTGGACTGTTAGGGTGTTGGTCTGGCTTAAAATGGAACAATGGGAAAAGGGCTGTTTTGAACATAGATCAGTTCCTGGTTAGATTCATCATGTTATGTTCTAGGTGTGTATGGGAACTATTGGAACCTAAGTTGGAACCACCACTGACAAATTCTTGTGAAGCAGTGCTTTGAAATGCATAGCATGGGCTTTTCCTTTTGGTTTTGTGGTTGCACTGCTGCAGGTTATACCTAGTTATGAGTTTGCTCAGCAAGTAAGTTAGCAAGTTTGGTTAGCAAGTAAGTGTAAGATTGCTGTGAGCGAGGTGCTGGAGCTGGGTGCAGGCATTTAGCAGTTGGGGGAGCAGTAAGCGATCCACTCTTCGGAGAGCTTTGGATTTGCTTGAATTGCTGAAAATAAGTCTCTAGTCACACCAGAAGAGATTGGCTATGTCACTGAGTACCCTGTTAGCTGAGGAGGATTATCACTCAGATGACTTAATTTCAGCTGTCTGTATCTGCTTGCTCTGAAGTGTTGGGATTTCATTTAACATGTTTTCACTGGGTCCCTCTGTATGCAGGGAAAAACCCTGCTCGGTCAGGAATGATCATAGGTGAGAATAGCTGGTACTGAAATGCTGCTAGTACCTTGGATGGTTCAAAGTGCATCTTCCGCAAATGTTTCCTTGTGTATATAGATTTATTGCAGCTTTGTGGAGTGATTATTGTAAAAGGGGAAAATGAGGCCAGCTTCTTATGTCTCTTTGATATGTGGCCTTTGGTGAAATTTGTGTATCCATATCCTAAATTCTACTGCCTAGTTTGTTTTGGAAAATAGTAGTTTCCACGCTGCTAATGCTGGCTTTTGTCAAAAAGATACTGCACACCATCACCAGTTGGCAACATAACTGGTACTTTTAACGCAGTTTCACTTGAAATAGCACTAATAAGCAGTGCTGATCTAGGGGAAAGCTTTGTTCCAGCCAGTGTTGTTTCCATCTCTGCTGTCCACTTCTCGGGGGTCTTTTTTTGTTCTTTTTTTGTCTATAACTTCTGATCCTTAATTTCTTTCATAGACATTGTGACAGTTTAGTGGATTTCTATAGTAATTCTAGGAAATTTTTCTGATGGTGGGATGGTTTCTTCACTCTCTGCCATGTATTGGACCTGTATACTCAGCTTCTCTCAGTTCTTTAGTTAAGCAAGCTTAATTATATCCTTTCTTGTAGGAGAAAGTTGATGTGTTTCAAGGAGACTCTTCTAAGTGCACTCTTTATCTTCTTGTTCAGTGTAAGCCTTCTTTTATCTTAATTCTAATTTTCTGAATTATTCCCTGTGTCTTATATTCGTTAGTGACCATGTTAGTATTGCAAGATTAGAGGTAGAACAGCTGCCATCAGCTGTTCCAGTTATCCTTTATTTACTTAACTTGCCCCTTCGGGTTTTTCACTGGTTTTGGTTTGGCTTTGTCAACAAGAACTCTGTACTTGAATTTAAACACTTGTAAACTTGGTCATGGAAGGAAAACTACTTAAGGGCAGTTGAATGGAAAAATATGTCTGCTCTGTGAAGTTCCTGAGCTGCTGATTAGTGTTCCAGGCCACAGTATAGACCCAGAAGTATTGTTTTGTGATCCTCAAGCAAAAGTTACTAGAACAGGGCTAAGAAGTTACTGGACTCCAGATTAAAATAAGCATCTTGCCCAAACCTGACATATGACTGACTCTGTGATTGGCGCATGAAGCAGTGCCACTATAATGATATTGTTCTTGGGTCTTGGCACCTTTACAGGCATATGAATTTTATGCCTTCTACGTTAAGAGTGATACACCAGTGAAATTACTTCCTCAGGACTGAACAAGAAAACTGTGACTGGCTGGCAAGAGAGCTCAGGTGTTCTTCACTGTTTCTCATGCTTGTTTCTTATGTCTGGTTGAAAGGATGGAATTACAAAGTAAATCTCAGCGTAGGTTCTTCTGCCTCCTGAAAGAACACTGAGCAGCTCTGCATCATGTGAAGGAGACCACTGAAAAACTGACTGTTACTGTTTGGGGTTACAGCTGGATTGACCCCTACCCAGCAATAGGCACTCTCTGCTACTGCCCTCTTTCCTTCTCCCCGGCCTTCATGGGAAGGGAAAGGGAAATGAGAAAGAGAGAGAGACTTGTGGGTTGGAAAACAAAACAACTACAACTACTTCAATGAAAATAGTAACAACAGATAATACATGCAAACGTGTGAGGAACAATACTGCAAACCCCAAAGTGAAAGAAGGAACAGGGGGGAAGGTGCTTCAGATGCTAGGGCAAAGATTCTCTGCAGCCTCTAGACATTTTGGGAGAGACTATGGTGGAGCAGATATCCACACTGCAGCCCATGGATGACCTCATAAGGGAGTAGGTTCTCCTGAAGGACTGCAAGCATATCAGTGAAAATATGGGAGTAGAGGGCTAAGGGTGGACAAATGTCAAATGTTATGGCCTCTCTTCTACTTCCAAACTGTCATGTAAAGATTTGAGGAGCTTATGTTTCATGCTAAAGACAACAGAGGTAGGATTTTTTTTTATTCTTTTACTTCATGTCAGTTCTTTCAGATGTTGCTAGTGAGTTAGACAGTGGCTTGCTAGTGAGTCAGATAGTGGCTTCTTCAGATTAAACAGATCTATGCTACCCACTGCCTGTGTGTGTGTGGCAAGGAGTTCTCCGTACCATGTACAAGCAGACAATGTCTGTGCACTCTTTTCCTCCTACACAAATGCTGAGGGCATCTTTCTTGTTTTATGCTTGAAAGGGAGGCTTGTTCTGTGGCTTGGATCAAAACAATGGATTTTATGTGTTTTTTTTTTTTATTTTCTACTCCATTAGCTTGGAAAAATATGTAAATAACAGTAGCTCTGAGTTCATTTAGTTGAATTGCTAGAAGGCTTTGTATGTTCCAAATAAATATTTATTAATTGTTTTACAAAAGGGTATTTTTTGGCCCATAGTCAGAGTAAGTACAAGAGAAAGATGGCTCTGATACAACCTCTTGATGAAAATGTCCCTCCCCTAGGGTTCTGTTTCATGTGTTTAAAATGAGAGCAATGACGACAGGGAAGCCTGAGGGATCAGGGATACCGTGTCAGTACTGAGGTGTTAGTGAGTTTGAAGTGAACAGTGTGGACTCTGAATGGCAAAGTGAAGGAATGGTGGTTTGTTTTGGTTATTGTAACTAAGTCGGTATTCTTAATTCTCCCACTGCTGCCATGCTCATTCCATGTCCTCTGAGCACGTATACTGCCTTCTCCATCCTTGCTGTGCTGTTTGGGTGAGAGACAGCAGTTTTTATAATGCCATAGTGATTGTATGTGTACCCAGATGGGCAGGGTGTTTTCACCTCTTTCATTGTTTGGCCATTTCATTGACTGAACTACAGTTTTCAGGGCTTGCAGGTGGTCTGTACTGCAGGACCAGCTGCTGCTACCTCCAGTCTTTGTGGCCCTGTGCCACAACCAGTCAGCTGGAGTTGCCCAATAGACTTGGTAGTCTTGGGACAAGGGAGGAAGACAGGAAGTGGCACAGCTCATGTGAGCTTTGTTTTCTTGGGGAATGAAGCTTAAAGTCACATATGTAAAAGATGGTCTCTAAAACTCTCTACAGAGCATGAGCTTTGCTTAAGTTTAAGCTCCAAAAAAATAACCTGATTTATGACAAATCTACACCTTGCGATGGCCACATCACTTGAAATAAGCCTGCTACATAACTTTTGAAGGCTGCTGAGATGGTAGCTCTCACTGACTAAAAGCGTAAACCACCTGATGTAAGGACTAATGTAGGTGGGGGTTTTGTATTTGTTTTGTGGGGTTTTTTTGTTTGTTTGAAACCATTTTTGACTGGAATCTCTCTTCAGTTTGCTTAATTCAAGACCTAATTTTTTCAAAGTTGAGAAATAAATCAGCTAAGATTATGAAAAAGCAGAATGCTTGCTTTCCTCTTAATAAGGGAGAAAAACCCTTGAATTAAATACATTGTAGCCCAGAAACACAGAATCAAGTCGCCAGAAGCAGATTACTAGTACCTTGTCTGTGCTGAAACCCATGGTTTAATAAAAATCCAAACTTACATTTGAGGTACCAGAGTTGCACATCACATGTGCACCCACCTAGTGATTTTACAATATTTTTGCTTTTGCATGGGCATGACACAAACACTGAAGACATTCTTCTGTCATGTCACAAGATCACATTTTTTCTTAACACAAAATTGAATGAATGTACAGATGTATCTTTGCTTAAGTAGGCATAGGGATAGTGTCTTCGCAGCTTAAAAGGTGCCAGATAAAGTGTATCTTCAAAGGTTTTCCAAATCACACTGCATTTTGCTTACTCTGTAGGAAAGCTACCAGTACAAGCACAATATTAACCTTGATTACTTTAAGTTTGGAGGGTGATTGTGGTCTGCTTGCTGTTTTGACCATGCATAAGCCTTGTGGTAGGAAAAAGTTGAACTACTCTTCTGCTTCTGAGCTATAACTGAGTGATTATTTATGTGGTCTTGCACATAAATTATGTTCCCCAAGAAAACAAAGACCTTGAAGGATGCCAGAGAGCAGGAGCAGATGGCATAGCTGGGAACAAGAGAGGTTTACTCCTCAACTTTCTAGAGGTAAGCTTTTGTTCTACCTACAGCTGAGAAAAATGGGAGATTGGAAATAAGATGTGAGCCAAAGAGGAAGCTGAGTTGTAGCTCAGTGGTGCTTATTTATTACAATGTCTGCTGGCAGCTAGTAGGAAAGAGTTTTAAACTCATCCTTTGTACTGTAGAATTGATTTCCACAAACTGTTGTAGAGGAAACATCTGTGAATGGAAAGCATCCTGTAACAGATAATACAAGGAAACAGAACTGGCTTGCTCTGTATTTGTTTGTATTGCAGGTATAATGCAATGTCTGTGTACCCATTTGATGGAAGAGTTGCTGATGTCTCTTCTCTTTTCCCCTTACAGGCATTGTGATATGAACTTCCATGATGCTCGTAACAGCACTGATGCCGCTTTTTCTCCTTCCTTCTCTTTACCTTTCCCATACAGTATCAGCAGTGGAGGTCAACACACCAGAGGAGATATTTGTGGAGAATGGGACAGATGCAAAGCTTCCGTGCACATTTACATCTGTGGAAGTGATCAGCAGTGCAGCATCTGTTTCTTGGAGTTTTCAGCCAGAGGGAGCTGCAACTCGTATCTCAGTAAGGAATGGCTGTAGGGGAGCAAACCTGGGAGAGGAGAGGCTGTGATAAATGTGGAAAGGCCTTGATTCTGAAGAAAAGCAAATATGGATTGGAGCCTCCTTCCATGTGTCTTGTCTCCACCACTGTTATTTTAGGGGTGCTTTTTTAGAGTCGTTTAAAAGTATTGCCATATGCTAGGTATCTGCAAAGACTAGAGTGTGTAGCAGCTGTAAAATATGCTAGTTCTTTTTTACTTAGAGAAGTGTGTTGGTGTGGTAGCAGAATGTATGAAGTAGATGGGCATCTAGTAATCGTATCCTAAGTTCTATATCCTCTTGCACTTGAAATGAACTGTGGAGCTGCGCACTGAGTGATAATGGTCACAGAATTTGAATTCCACAATTACAATGTTACGTTATGTGTTATACATGTTGCTTATTTTTGTCTTGTGTACTGTATAACCTCTGTTTGAAAGTGTTTAAAATAAGAGCAGTCATCCTGGTTTTAGAACAGAATTGAATTGTTCAAATAAGAAAGCAGTTACATCTTTATATTTTAATTATTTGACAGGTAAAAAATCAGACTAGTGAGCAACGTAGGCTAATATGATTGCCATCACTCATTTCCTGTATGTTGAGCCCAAATGTGCTCAGATCGCATTGGATGTGAACCTTCAAAGAGGTGGTTTTAGTAGGCTGTTAGCTGTCTTCTTTCTCTGTTCCTGGGGCATCAGGGAAGATGTGGGGACAGCAACTTGCTCAGCCTGTTAGTGTTTGTCTCCTTCCTTCTGCTGTGGATGTGAGATCATTTAGATTCTAGGAGCCCTTTGATGCTTAAACAGCAGTGATCCAAAACAGGAGCGTGAACACCTTGCTCAGTGTATAGAACTCTGAAGAGTCAACTTCTGAACTTTCAGTAAATAAATATTTAGTTTTGAAAAGGAACTTCTTTTCTTTGGGAAGCCAGAGCAGTACCTGGGCAGAAGTGTAAGGAAGTAGGGCATATTTCCTGCCAATGTTTGTATGTTTTCCACTTCCCCTGGAGATGTCCACCATATATCCTGGTTTGCTCTTCCCTTTCTGCATCACTGTCCAAACCCCTTACTGTAGAAATCAACTTCAGGACATAACATTTTTTTCAAAGTGAAGTCATTTTAGACATTGAGAGAAAAGCAAATTATCCTTGAGCAGAAGCGACCCAGCATGATCTGATGTTAATTCTGTTTCTTTTGAGGGGCTAAGGGAGGTATAGAGGCAAGATTTTTTTTTTTTTTTCTTTTGATGAGCCAAGTCATGTCAATTCCATGATTTGGTGGTCATTAATTTGAAAGATCAATCTCATGATCAATGTATGTCTGAGCTAAGTCCATGCTTCTCTTGTAAAGGATGGTTTGTGCTTCTTTAGAATCTGTACTGGTAATCTTGTGGCAGTGTGGTGTAGCTGACTTGATGGAAAGCTTCCCCCACTTGTCCCCTTACCCCTCCATATGCCTTGGTCAGAGACACATCTCTGCATAAATGAAACACCTGATGACAGCAGAATTCACGAGTCTAAAGCCATCAACTTTAGGCTTCAAAAGAAGTCTCATGTTAAATCACTTGACCACAGGCATGGAGTGGCTTAAGTCACTTAGCTTGTCTTTCAGGACATATTTTATTTTGTGAGTTCTCCTCCTTCAGGTGAGGACACCTAGAAAACTGAGGAATATGCCTTCTAGACTTCTAGTTAGATGACTGCCCCTGAGCACAGGGATGTGGTAATGCACTGCCTCTGTACTAAAGGTTATCCAGCTGGAAATGCTGCAGACTGATACAGATTTCCTCCGATATGTTGACAGATGACAGTGTGCTAGCAGACTTCCTGCCAGATGAGATAGTTTGTTGGATTTGTACTAACCTGTAGACAACAGATAAGTGTCCAGTTGACTGCAGCACAACAGATGGTCATGTGCACACACCTCATCTAGATAGGATTTGCGCTGCCAGATGATAAAGCCTGATATGCAGAGTGTGGGTCTGATAGAGAGGATGTTGGAATGGCAAGCCTCAGATTAAGGGTAGGAACAGGAAAAGAGATGAATGGAAAGAGGACTGGTTTGTAGCCAGTCTGCTCTGTGGCAGAGAGACTGCTTTGTAAAGAAAGTATAGAAAGAGGAAGCTTGAATATTGTCTTAAATTTCCTTAACCGTGCTCTGGAGACTAAACTGAAGGGAGTTTAGGTTGATCCTTGGTTAAGTTTGTCTTGCTCTTTTTTTCAATGTGAAATGAAGAATGAATGTGCTCCTTCAGTACAGCCTTTATCCCTCTCTTAAGGCTACGGCCAGTGTTCAAAGAAACCATGTTTGAAAGCAGAGATGAAGTGTAGACAGTGCATAGAGTTGCCTATGCACTTCTACTGCTACAAATTCCAATTTACTCAGGTATAGTGAGGAAATTTGCAATTGCTCCTCAGTCTGTACTGAACAGTTTCATTCTTCAAGGATTTTTAGTCATGTCTAGGGAGTACAGGGCCAATATACAACTTAGTCACCTAAAAGCTGGGGAACAGTTATATTTAGTCACTGTGAAGGTTTCTGGAAAACACGTACCTATGCTTTAAATTGCTCATAGGTTTTTTTGGAGGGTGGAGGAGAGAATTGCATGTCAATACAGCTGTGCAGTAGTTGTAAGTAACACACAGCAAAAGATGAGATAGAAAACTTGGTCTCCTTTTCTAGTAGGATGAACAAGGCTTTGTGTGCCTGAAAGAGAGATGGCTGTGGTCCAGGGCTGTTCTATCCTTTAATTATTCCCAAATTACCAGCCTTTTTCTCTTTCCCCCACTTCCTTGTCCGTGAAACCCTGTGTCCCCAAAAAAATGAGGAGGGAAAAATCCAACCACAAAGCAGACAAAGCTTACAGAAAACCAAAACTTTCAGTCTGTTGTGGTAGTGTGATAGAGGAGTAAGCTATAGCATGGTTATGGGATCAAGAAGCAACAAGCCAGACTAAAGTGGTGAGGCAGGAGTTAAAAAAAAATCTCAAATACCAGCTGTGTATAATACAGTGGATTCTGGGAGAATGCTGTAATAGTGAGAGAAGCATTGTAGCTCTGTAATCTCTAACTGGATTGTTCTTTATCTTCTTTTCCTTGACTGCAGTTTTTCTATTACTTTAATGGAAAGCCATACCCTGGAAAGGACATACCATTTAAAGACAGAATCACTTGGGCTGGAGATCTTAACAAGAAAGATGCTTCAATCAGTATATCAAACATGCAGTTCCGGGACAACGGCACTTACATTTGTGATGTCAAGAACCCACCTGACATTGTTGTCAAACCAGGAGAGATCCGAGTTAGAGTTGTGGAGAAAGGTATTTGTCCTATACCTTTTTTCATTTTTTTTCCTTTCTTTTGTGTCCACCATCCCCCCTCTTCTCCTTCTGTGTCTATGTCACTCTTCTTGACGGTGGGAGAGTAGCATGGAGGGAATAACTATATTTTTAATTCTCTTCTTCCAAGTCCTAATAGTCAAACCAATGTTCTGTCAGCTGTTTAAAAATCTGAATGTCATGAACTTTTCCTGTACTTATAGCAAAAGCTGATGGAAGTCTTGGTGAAAATCTGTCTTCCCATTTCAGTGTCCTATTCATTTTCTTTTTCTGTGTTATGCTACATCAAGGATTGAGATGACTTGTGAAATCTGGGGAGCAAGGAGAGAAAATGGCAGCCTCTTTTTGGAGCTCATCCATGATATATACTGGAACACAAAACTAATAACCTGGCCTGAGCATGCACTGACAGATAGTGAAATGCTGCCGTCTTCCATGCAAAGGTGTTTGTGTTGAATGTCTCTTTTATTCATTGTCTCTTTTATTCATATATTCTTAACGGTATCAATTGTGACCCTTATAAATTGCAGCAGCTGGCTACTTGCAGTCATTTAAGGCTTCTGGTTAGCATTTGATAAAAATGGTCACAGTTGAAAAGCACTTATATTCTGTATCTCAATTTGGCTCTTTATTTCCCTTTGTCATCCAAAACATTTAATTGTTCTGGCTAGCTGGAGGTCAGCCAAAGTGTGACTGTTCCTACAATGAAATGCTTCTTACAGTGAACAGATTTCCAAGTTTATATAAATTTTATAAGGACAAGAATAGATGTTGAATTCCTAAATGGCAGTGCTGGTACAGCTATTCCCTTAGATTTTAACAGGTTAGGGAAGACACCCACATGTATACTTTAACTAGAACGATTATTTTGCTGTAGCTGTTGTGTACCCCTGCTCATGAAGTCATTCCATGTGCTTATGTAGGCAAGGTTGATATTTAACTCTTCCCAAAAGCAATCCGAGTTGGATGGGACCTCTGAAGGACCTGCCATCACTTAGAACTTTCTGTTTCTTGGATTAATTCTATGTAAAAAAGGGTCAATTTATTTTCTTACAATTTTCATACTATCTTATTGATAGATTCTATGAAGAAGCAGTAAAGCAACTGCTGGCTTGGCAAAGTCAGGGTGTCTTGGCAGAGCCTCTTTAGATTTTTTAACCCAGGTTAAGCAAATGAAGACTGACTTCAGTACACTAATTCAGCTGATATTTTTCCACAGACTTGCATGCCGGCTTCCTCTCTGGACAAGAGAAATCTCACTGTTTTGAAGAGAACCCTCTATTTCATATACTTTGCATCATTGGAAAAATGCTGCAACAGTTGTCTTCAGATTCTTAGGAAGACCTTGAAAACAGATTTTCAAAATTATAGTTGCAATGATGTCTTGTATTCTGACTGCCTGAAACTGCTGCCCTTGCAATATGTTGCAACTCATCCTGAACCAAGTGCATTTTTTTAATTACTATTTTTTTCTATGTATACATTTAATTGTTCTGAATCATATATCTGGTGTTGTAAATGGTTCAAAGCCACTGCCATGGTTTAAGCCCACCCAGCCAGCACAAAACACCATGCAGCTTCTCACTCACTCCTACTGCCCTTGGGTGGGAAGGTGAGGAGAAAAAACAAAAGACTTGAGGGTTGAGACAAAGGACAGGGAAGGCTTCCTCACCAATTACAGGGCTTAGGGCTGGACCTGGCAGGCTATGCACTGGGTGGCTGGGCCTCACCTGGATCACCCACAGGCCTCACCAGCCTGAGGGTTGGCCATCCTTGGCGGCACCAACCAGGCTGTGAGGGGAAAGCTGTGGGCATGGCCAGGGGCCAGTTGGAGCAGGTATCTTGTTAGGGTCGCACAATCCTGATTTTTCTTTTATTTTTGAATGTGTTTTATGCAAAAGACAGACTTGATTTGGGGAAACAAAATCAATTTTATTTAAACAATAAAACTACCACCAGTTTACCAATTGCATCAGAGCAGGACACTGACAAATACAACCAGGTCTTAAAAACAACTTTCCTGCAGCCTCTCCCTTCTTTCTAGGTTCAGCTTTGCTCCCAAATTTTCTATCCCCCTTTCCAGTGGCACAGGGGGATGAAGAATGGCAATTACTGTCAGTGTCCCATATTGTTTCTGCTGCTTCTTCCTCCCTCACAGTCTTTCCCAGTGGCAACATGATGTCTCTCCCATGGGATACAGTCATCCATGAACTTCCCCAGCTAGTGTGTGTCTCTTCTGTGGGCCACAGTGACAGACTGCTCCAGTGCAGACTTCCCTTAGAGTCACAGCCTTCTTCAGATGCAGCCATCTGCTCCAGCATGTGGTCCTCCTTAGGACACAGTTGGCACTTTATGCCACCATTGATCTCTGTGGGCTACAAAGGCTCAGTCTGCCATCTCATCATGTCCAAAGGGGAATTGCTGATCTAGTGCACTTCCCCCCTCCTCCTTCACTGACCTTCTCTCTCTCTCTCTCTATCTCTATCTATCTATCTCTATATATATATCACATCCCACTCCTCTCCAACAGGGGGGTTGGACTAGATGATCTTTTGAGGTCCCTTCCAGCTCCTAACATTCTGTGATTACAAGAAAAGAACTCGCCCAAAAGTTTTTATCCCTTCTTAAATATGTTATCATAGAGGCACTGGCTGGCTCAACCTTGGCCAGAAGCAGGTCCAACTGGGAGCAAGGGAGCTTCTCAAAGCTTCTTATAGGAGTTATGCCAGTAGCCCTCATACCCTGTGTGAGGAATGTGGTTTGTGTTTTGCTTCAGCCATCTTGTGGAGTTTTGGTTCCCTCCATTTTGTATAGGCTCATGGTTATAACACTGTTCCCATGTGGATAGGGCTCTTGTTAGTAGAAGCCTGGAAGAACTGAACTTGATTGGAGGCTCTAAATATTGCCATATAAGGGAATAATTTGGTATGGAGAAAGTAGTTGGACAGGAAGAATGTAAGCTCCTGACTACCAGCTGATGGGAAGACAGGGTAAGGGTCTTGCCAGTTAGTAAAAAAGGTATATAAAACCTAAGACCCAAGCACATATGTGCTTCCATTTTGAGACACAGTCAACTCAGCTGATTCGTTTATCTTCAGTAAAGGTCTTGAGAGTTCTTTGCTTCGAAGACTTTGTTCACTCTCAAATTTAATTAAGAGTAGGTATTTCTCACTCCCTGATACCAAAATCCTGCCAGACACATACATATTTTACATATTTAAATGATCTCAGAGTTGCTTAGTTAGTCTTAGATTTTGAATTAAATATTTAATAAGTTCCAAGCTGTCTTAACTGTTTTAAATTGCCAAGTCAGGCTAACTCTGGTGGTTTTTCACTGCAGTATCTGTGTAATATTTGCACAAACAGTTCCATATACTATGCTAGAAGAATCTTACTGGCAGGGATGGGAAGAAAAACTGTTCTTTCACTAGTGCTCCTGAATCGTGAGAAGACTATGTAGTGGGCAGAGGCTGAGGCTAGCTGCTAACCCTGCAGATAGGCACTGTCTTTTACCCCCCCTCCCTTTCCCCCACGGCAGGAAAAGGCAGAGGATGAGAGAAGCAGCAAAAGAAACTTGCAGATTGGAAAATAAAACTAGAACTACTTTAATAATAATAACAAAGTCAGATGAAATATATACAAATACGCAGAGCCCAAACTATGTCACCACTGAAGTTCTGGTAAGCTCCGCAGCAGGCTGAAATCCTCCGACACCCAGGCACGCGTCCACTCCATCCGCACACCCAGTACGAACTGCGTTCCCCACTTCTCCCGGCGCAGGGTCCTAAAGCCCGCCCGCAGGATCCTAGGTGTCCCTCTAAGTGCCTGATGCAGAGCGATTCAGCAAGGGGACTGGCCCCCAGTTATATATTGAATATGATGTGTATGGGATGGAATACTTTCTAAAGTAAAATCATTGAACAGAAATAGTTCTGTTCTAACTCAAACCAGGATATTCCACCCCTTATTCCATAGCATTTACATCATGCTGATCATTAATTTACAATCCTCTTTGTACAGGAAAATTTGTTAAGTTCATTCAGTTCATTAATGCAGATCTTCATCCCCACTAGATTTTCTCCCTGGCCATATAGGACTGTTGAAAGGTGAGTGAGCT
>VWZX01004545.1:12241-39734 GCA_013399015.1 Galbula dea | reverse complement strand
GTGCTGGAGCGGGTCCAGAGAAGAGCAACAAAACTGGTGAAGGGACTTGAGCACAAGTCCTATGAGGAGAGGCTGAGGGAGCTGGGGTTGTTTAGCCTGGAGAAGAGGAGGCTGAGGGGTGACCTCATCACTCTCTACAACTATCTGAAAGGAGGTTGTAGTCAGGTGGGGGTCGGTCTCTTCTCCCCGGCAACCAGCAACAGAACAAGAGGGCACGAGGTTGCCTCTGCCAGGGAAGGTTTAGGCTGGATATAAGGAAAAAAGTTGTTTACAGAGCGAGTAATCAGGCATTGGAATGGCCTGCCCAGAGAGGTGGTGGATTCACCATCCCTGGAGGTTTTTAAAATAAGACTGGACGTGACACTTAGTGCCATGATCTAGTAATCATGATAGTGTAGGATTAAGGGTTGGACTTGGTGATCTTGGAGGTCTCTTCCAACCCAGATAATTCTGTGATTCTGTGATTCTATTAGTAACTGTGAGGACAGAGGTTTCCTTTCACTTGCTGCCAGAGGTCTGCAGCTTGGCTCCTGTAATGCATGTTTAACTGTGTGCACAGGGAGGGTTATGGGGTGGTCATAATATTTCCATGTTTAAAAAATTGCTGGCCACATTTTCCACAGGTACATACCAGCACCTGCAGAATCTGACCCATTTCCCTTCCCGGAAAATCACAGCTCAGCCACATCTAGTGACCTGAAATGTGTTTTGCAGGAGTGCTCAGAAAAGCGAATGCACGGGAGCGTGTTCCCTGCTTCTCCATTTGTCTGCTTCTACGATGATGAACACGAGATCAGGAGAAGAGCCAAAAGACTGAAAAGGAAGGTTGCAGGTACAGTGTGTTTTGGGAGAACCCTCCTGCCTTTCAGTCCTTTGAAGTGCTTTCTTCTGTGCTTGCTGCTTTTAGAAATAGTGTGAGATTGATTATTTTCATGTACTGAGAAAAGCTAGAGGGATTTGATCAGGTAGTCTAACGGCAGAGGAAGATTTGTGACTTTGTTCATCCACCTCTCTCACAGAAATTTATTGTGTTAAAGCCACAAGCTAGGTGTTCTCAGGTGGTTTAATGCTAAAAAATCCACTGATATTAAAAATGCTGTAAACTAGCAGGAAGAGGATTAAACTGTAACTTGTTGAGATTCTAGTCAACTGACAGGAAAAGAAAATCTATCAGAGACCTATTTTTTTCCTAACTAACTTCCTGTGTACATCAGGAAAGCTGTGATGGCTCAGGCTTTAGGTGCTAGGTTTTCTGCATGGCTCCTGACATAACCTGCTCTCTTGTACAGATCTGCAGGAAGCTGGCCTTCTGCCAGAGCAGTCACTAACACCGTGGCAGGAAGAGAAACATGGGGGGCACAGCCATAAGAAAAAGAGCAAGGCTTGGAAGGAGCCTGGGAAACACCCCAGGGATGGCAAGTGTCACAAAAAGATGAAGATGTCCTACGCAGGGAAACCCAGGAAAGAGAAGCCCAGAAGCAGTGCTGAAATTGGCCACAATTTAGAGGAGGACTTCCCTAGAGGGTGCAAAAGGCAGGTGTGGAAGGGCACCAAAATCCATCACAGCTCCATTTTCCAGGCATTCCCACACAGGAAGACAGTGTGTGTGCAGGAGCCTCTGCAAGGTGCTAAAAGGAAGAAGAAATTGAAAAAGCAGAAAGACGCCAGCCCTGATATCGACGACAATTTATTCCTCATAAAGCAGAGGAGGAAGAAGTCCAGACAGAAATCCTGCTGATGAGGATGGTAATAGGTAGCACTGGCACTTGCTGGCTCAGGCTCTGCCTTCTGTTTATTGTTGTCCCTCTCTCCTCACACTGAATTTGGGTCCGTCCCTGAAGCCAGGCAGGTGTGCCCGGGCACCAGTCACACCCCCAACATCCACCTCTGCTCCCACAAGGGAGTTGTCCATCTGTCAAGAAGCATCCACTTGGCAGGTGGGACTTGGTGCTCATGCTGCAATGGCTGCACACTTTTTAGCAGTCCCAAAATAGGCTGTAAGTTTATTTTCTTTGCTTGGGGGGGTGCAGGGGAAAAGGGGCCACACTGTGCTTTCTAGGTTTTGTTTCTTCACTGGTGAGATGTTGTTCTGCCTGTTGGAGCAGGATCTGCTGCTAGGGAGGACAACTCCTTTGGAGCTGGCACTGGAGAGACTCTCATGTTAGGGGGAGTCAGCACTGGGCACAAGGGTTAAGTCACATTCTTCATGGCCACTTGATCCTCCCCAGGGTGCAGCTGGGCACTTTTTCACTGCTGTCCTTCCTGAAGGTGCTGCAGAGTCGTTGCCTTGCACTCTGGGACATGGCAGTCTCCCACCTGATGCTCCAGCGTGGTGCTGTGGATCCATCCCCCTCGGTGCCACAGCTGTCAGTGACAAGCTCCAGGCAAGCCCCTGCCTGCCTTTGCCCACTTGCCAGCAGGGCAGGAGACAGCAGCTGAGAACAGAACAGAGTTTACATCTCCATTTAGCTATGTCCTTGTTCCCCTTGATGTGGAAGCTGTTTCTGGAGAAGAGATAGCAGAGTATGAAAAATGTATTTGATTCCAGACATTCTGTGCTAAAATCTAACTAATTTTTTTAAATACAGTTATTTTTGTACACTGGAATTAAACAAGTGTGTTGTTTAAAGCTTTGTAAGAATAAATGCTTCATCAAAGGAACAATGCAAATAAAACTTCTCCTGGGGATATTAAAAAATGTAAGTTTCTTCTGCGTTTTCTTGCATTACCAAGCATAATTAAAAACAGTGTCTTCTTCTCTTTCCTGAGCTGAAACTTCATCACCTCTGGCAAGAGATTTTCTGGTTTTGAAAAGGAAATTATCTATACTCTACTGATTCATGACCTATTCCTACAATGCCACTCCTTTTGCTAAGCAAGTGACAATAACTAACAGCAGAATTTCATGTTGTCTCCTAATTCTTACTCAGAAACTGTCCTTTGGCTACAGTTGTGTTTTAAAATTAGAAAGTATTTGTAATCTGTGCTAATGCAAAGGGACCTGAGGAGGGGAAATGGGCACACTAGATAAAATTCAGGACTGTTATTCTGCCAGTAATATTCCATGCTGATACTCTTTAAGTTTGTCAGCTTTTTGCTTGGCGAGGTCACAGGTGAGAACTCCAGCACTTTAGTGACCTCTTTGTAGGTGTTGGGAAAAGAGCTAAAACTAGACAATACTTGGGAACCTAATGCCCAGATTTGCTTAACTGTGTCCTTGTTGGCAACTGAAATTTATCTTTCCTGAACTTCACTGATTACTTGATTGCAGAGTTTCTGATGATACTGAAAAGGTAAATCACTTTTTATCCCTAATTTTAAAAAAACAACAATCATTCCATTCTTGCAAAGACTTGTCCCAAAGACTGAAACTCATCTTTTCCCATGTGCTGTGTTTTACATCTCTTACTTATCAATACCTGGTTCTATTTGAACAAGAGTCTTCAGTAGCCTTCAGCCAAACCAGCACACAGGCTGGGAGGTAGGGAAGGGTTGTTCTAGACTGAGTACTGAGATCAACTCCACCTTTTCTGATGCATTGCTTTGGTCATCTGTCCAGCTAAGTTGTCAGGAGGTCAGTAAATCTCTGGGAGCTGCTCCTTTCCTTAAAGAGTTCAGGAGACTGTGTTCTTGCTCTTGTGTCCCCTGTAACTTCCTTGGGCAGAAGTGTCACAATGAAGGAGGTTCCCCAGGGGACCGGGTTCTCCATCTGCAGAAATGAATAGCTCAGATGTCAGGAGCTAGCACTGTCTGAGGGAACATCATAATCCTGTACCTGCTGTACAGGACAGCATGCAGAGATGGAGCATCTCTGCCCTCATGAAGGGTGACTGTGTGACTGCTCTCAGAGGACTGCGTGCTTGTGGCTCTTCAACCTCCAGGTAAATAAGCCAAGTAAATAAAAATAGGGAACAGACAACACCTCTAACCTGTGCGTAGGAAGATTTGGGAGAGTCCTGTCTCCTGGAACTGTTTTGTCCACTGGTTTTCGAGCTAATATTAAGTTTGAGGGGTTTTAAAGCTAAAAATGACCCAGTGAAACTGTGGCCTCACCATTCTCTTTGCTCTACAGTACTGTGGCAAGGACTGGTCTGTGCTCTGGAGAGATTTCTGATCTTCCATGCCTCTTATTTACTGAAGAACATCAAGAGCAGGTTGTTTTCTGCTTCACTCTTCCGAAAACATTCCAGGTCAGGTTGTCTGGGGCTCTCAGCAGCCTGATCTAGTTGCACATGTCCCTGCTGACTTCAGGGGAATTGGACTTGATGACCTTTAAGGTGGCTTTCAACCCAAACCATTCTGTGATGAAAACTGAAACAACTATATTTTCAACAATGTCCAAGGGGACAGGAAGAGAAGTGTGGACTGCAATAGCATCTAATGAGATTGTGCTGGCCCTCAGTCTGCTTGTGAGGTGTTTTTTGGGCACAGCGTTGTGTGCCATTGCAGAAACAATGCAGTCACTCTTAGACAAGAAGGCCAGAAGAACACTCTTCTGATGGCCACTGGAGAAGCATGCTCCGGAGAGGTTCCACGTGGAGACCTCATCTGAGCCTCTACCTCTGACTGCCCTCATTCCACCTCCTCATTTTCAAATAAGGAAATGAGGAAGACAAAAAAGGAGATAAAAAGGGATTAAAAGTGCACTTTACTCCTCCTCCAGGCATTATGCAGTGGCTTTATGTGATGATGCATCATTTCATAGCTTACCCAATGTGAGGAGTGACAGCAGCAGAACAGTAGATGCTGAAATGGCACAATGCTAGGGTGTCTAACAGTGTCAGCATTGCTGTGCTGGTGAGGCTGCTGCAGGCAGATAGCAGCTCAGGGGCAGCAGCACAACCCCTGTGCACAGGAGGTGGCTTTACACTGCCCGTCTGTGGTCTCACATGGTGGTCAGATGGGGAATCAGAGTATTTCCTAATTGCTGCTCTGAAGATAAGGTGCCTGGCCACTGTGACAGGAGTTAAGCCGGCCAGGAGTCCAGACTCCTTCTCTCTGGTGCTCAGTGGCTTCAGCCAACACTCTTTCACCTTGAATGCTTCTGTGGAATTTTTCAGAACCAGTTATGTGCTGGTGAGCAAAAGCCTCTCTTGTCTGGGGAAGCTACTGGTGGAGAGTCTAGACAAGGTTTATGCCTTGCACAGGTGCTTAGGTGAGACCCACAGAAGCCTGGCTGTACATTGTGGCTTCTGCCTGTCCCTGGCAGCGACTGCGGCAAGCACCAGATGGTATGTTTGTGGTGGAGATGCCTCTGGCTTCCCATCTGAATGCTGCAGCCACCCAGTCCTGCAGATACCTAAGCTGGCTTTTAGTGTGACAGATGCCCTTTGATTGTGTTTTCACGACAGTGACTAAAAGCACAGAGAAAATGGGTTATCTGAGACCATGGGAAGAGAAAAAGGTAAACCAGAAACACTTGGAAGCACTTGGGAGTTGGATGAAGGATCTCCTTCTAGCAACATTGCAGGGTGAAAGCCAGGATCTGCCTGTGTTACAGTGCAGCTCCTGAGCTGAGCACGAGGCAGTAGAGCTGTGGTAAAAGAAACACACTGCAGCAATGTGTACAAACTGGAGTGTTAACCACAGGTCCACTTGGGTCATGGCAGGTTACGACATCGGTTCAAATACTGACTTACATCAGGCTCTTCCCAGCAGGAGAGTGATTCTGTTCTAGGGGTCCCACCAGAGAATTCAGAGAAGAATCAGAGAGTCTAGGTACTGCAGCTAGCAGGGAAGGTGTGACATGAATGAGGCTGTTTTTTTCTGGAGAAAAGCAGCTGGGTAAATAAGGTGCAAAAGAAAATGGTTGTTCTTGATATTGGGGTGAGTAGGACAGCAAAGCACATGCTAAAAGAACAGTGAGAAAGGTGTAGCAGAGACACCAGGAAAAAAGACCTTAAAATGGCAGAGAGGACAGGACCACAGGAGATTGTCCGAGGAGTGTGCAGGGAAGAGTTGAACAAACATCTGCTGGAAATGACAGAGTTAATGGAGCAAGCCAATGAGTGGAGGGACTGCTGAGGTCCCTTTCTTCAGTGGTCTCTTAGAAGCCTGGTCTTGCCCTCCCTACCACATAAGCAGCAGTGCCCTGAGCTGCTGTGGGACAGACTGAGGTCCAGCATGCCCATGGCCAGGTACTGCTGGGGTTGAGAGCAGGAGAACCCAGACTCTTACATCCCACCAGCTGCATGGGACTGCCCTGTCTTCAGCAGTTGCTTCACAGCCCAGTGTAGTGCTCAAGTGACTGAAACTCAGCGCCCCACATCTCACAATTTCTGTACTCCGCTCCAGCTTCAAAACCTTCCCTCAAACCAGGTGCTGGAGCCTTCTTGCACATGGGAGCAACAAGGTGCAGTGAGACAACAAGGACTTCTGTCTTGCCAGACAACAGGACCAGAGCAGGACCCTTGTTTGCAGACACATTTCCAACCCCAGAGATGGAGTCCCAAAGCATAGACTGAGTCAGTGAACCTTCTCCCACCAGATCATTAAACTCCATATGGACTAGTCAGGAAATCACCTCCACTTAGTGCTTGGAGAAGCACAACCAAGTCTTCAGGCTGGGTGCCCATGTGGTGGGCTCCACTCCTGGGTCTCTTTCTTGGGGTGCTTGAAACAGAGCAGGTTGCATCTGTCACCAGCAAGTAACCAGTGCCTCCCAGCACTGCCAGTAAGGCTTCTGTCCAGCAGCTGGTGGATTCTACAGAGCTTCCTGCAAAAGAATACAGTTGAGGATGATTTTGTGTTAGATGAGAAGAACAGAATAAGGAAAATGGCATGAAGGGGCACTGCATTTTCCACTAGGAAAAATATCACCACATTAGGTCCTAGTTAAAGGACAGCACAGTGTTAAAATCCTGTTCTGGCCCAGAAGAATCACAGACAGTTACTTTCATCAAGCTCCATTTTATCCTATTAAACCAAAATGTATTTCAGCCTGTCATTCCTTCCACCTGCTTTTTCCCCCCTCCTTTAAATAACTGTCAGTCTTTACTCCAGAGATGCCTGAGACTGAAAAACATGCTTATCCCAGGAGAGGACAGTGTCTCGAGGTCACAGTTGATGTGCACTGGTGAAGCAGCATGAGGAAACCTACATTGCGTGAATAAATAAAGGGCCGTAGCTCAGCCCAGGCTCTGTGGAGGAGACAAGATGGTTGGATCAAAAGGTCAGAGTCTTGTTTGGTAATGGGGGCAGTTGTCCCAGGAGTGAAGAGGGGAGAAGAGAGTATTTGGTCTATCATTTGTTGCAGCCACTACACAGCAAGGTTGAGGAGGGAAGGAGTACTGTGATTTGAGGTGTGCATCTCCACAGCACACCAATGTGCACTGGAAAGGAATTAAATGTGTCCTTGTAACACAGAGGAACAGAGATCTGGCTCCTCCCTAAGCTTTCTGTTCCCTAAAGTCTGCCTAAAAATACCAGTCTCTCCCTCTCAATCTCTCCTTCAAGGCACAAGCCATGGTAGAATCTGCTGGGGAGGTCATTTAACCAAGCATGTCTGAGCTCTGTGCTGCGGGGAGCAGCGACCAGCATCTCAGATACCCAGAGCCACCCACGTGCAGCTGGCGATTTCCATGGCACTGCTCCTCGACCAGCTTTCATGGGCTGGATCTGCAAGGGTGGGCTGAAACCCACAGCAGAAAGGTCACCTACTCCCATGTCACCCAGCACCATGTGGGTCTCCACCCACATCATCAGGAAGTTACCCAGGCATGAGAAGCACCCTGCCGATAGCAGGGCCAAAACTTGGGGCTTCCCCTATCAGACGTGGCTGCTGCTGAGGTGAAAGGACCCATGCTCGTCTCACCAGGGCATGCTGCCTTCTCCAGGCTGACACTGTTCCTGCAACGGCAGCACTAGGCAGGACAGCTAGCAGCTGTCTCTCCAGGCTGACACCCAGTTTCTCAGCAAGCCAGTGAAGATGTTTGCCCTAGGGAGTCCTTGAAGCAAAACGGTGCTTCCTAAGCTCCTTGTGGCATCAGGGAACCCCAGTATGGAGCCGTGTCCCAGTCTTGTCCTGGCAGAGGCTGCAGTGGTGCAGGTGGAGCAGCGTGTCCTGGTGCTGAGGACACAAGGGCTGGTGGGCTTTACCACCCAGTTTTGTTGGTGTAGAGACAAAGCCTCCGCTCAAAGCCTAAGACCTCCTGCATAGCCAGGAGCTGAGTGCAGGCATGACTCCCATCACCATCCTCTTTCCCTCTCAGGCGTGGAGCTGCAGCTACTCACTGGCTTGGCACAGCATGTGGAGTTTTCAGCCCTTGATCCTTGCCAAGAAGTAGTCTTGTGTTGTGAGTCATCTGCAAGGCACGACTTGGATTTGACTTGCTGTGCTTTGCAACAGAGCTTGCTGGCATTGACCTTCTTCCTTAACTGCAGCACAGAGGACACCATTACTTCCCCCCTCTGGAAATCCTAGGGCTATAATGTCTGAGGAACAATCAGTTTTATTTTAAGGCAGTAGCCCTGGTCTCAGTGGGGAAGAGGAGTGACACCTCTGGTCCCTGCCAGACATGCTGCTCTGAGCCATGGGACCCGCTGCAGGCCAAGTCTGTGCAGGAAGGCAGCTGTGGTTACTTCCCACCAAAGCACAGCAGAAGGGCTGGAAGCCATTCTGTTTTGGGATTGTTTTCTGGCTATGGGGCAAGAAGCAGATTTGCAGTGGTGGATTTGTCCCATGAGGGCACAGATCTTTGCTCCTCCTCCAGAGGCATCAGAGACAGGGTCATCCCAGAAGGCAGTGAGTCTAACTGCAGTTGTGGTGCCTGCAGGGAGCAGGACAAAATTACCTCTGTTTACCTCCTGTCGTTTTGCTTAGCAGCAGCTTTGGACCAGACCCAGCCCTTAAAAGTCAGATCCTGTCCGTGGTGACCTTGCAGACCTGCAAGAATCAGTACAGTCTCATTCTTACCAACAGATTACAATGTGCACTCACAGCCCAGAAGCCAACAGTGTTCATCTCCAGCAGCGTGGCCAGGAGGTTATGGAGGGGATTCTGCCTCTGCTCTGCTCTGGGGAGACCTCACCTGCAGTGCTGGGGCCAGCTCTGAAGTCCACAGCACAGGAGAGACATGGGCCTGGTGGAGCAGATCCAGAGGAGGCCACAAAAATTATCTGAGGGCTGGAACCTCTCTGCTGTGAGGCCAGGCTGAGACAGCTGGGGTTGTTCATCCTGGAGAAGAGAAGGCTCCAGGGAGAGCTTACTGCAGCCTTTTAGGACTTAAAGGGCCTAGAAGGAAGGTGGGGAGAGACTTTTACCAGGGCCTGTTGTGACAGGGCAAGTGCTCATAGTTTTAAACTAAAAAATGGGAGATTGAGACTAGGTAGAAGGAGGACATTTTTTCCAACTGAGGGTGGTGAGACAGTGTCCTAGGTTGCCCAGAGAGGTGGTAGATGGCCCATTTCTGGAACCATTCCAGGCCAGGTTGGACCTTGGGGCTCTGAGCAACCTGCTCTAGTTGCAGATGTCCCTGCCCATGGCAGGGGGGTTGGGCTAGATGACCTTTGTAAGTCCCCTCCGACTCAAACCATTCTGTGACTCTATGAAAGACCTTGTTTCAGTCACATATCACTCAATGGCTCTTCCAAAAGTGCTGAGCTTTTGACCTGTGAGCAAACCAGTGCAAAAACCAGTCCAGGGTTCAGTTTGCCTGAACCCATAGACAGGGATATCTCAACATGTCAGGCTTTCATGGGCTGGATCTGCAAGGATGGGCTGTCTCAGACAGGCACCTTTTAGACAGGACTTCTGCCAGGGAGTTACCAACCCAGAGACTGTTCCCTTCCCAAAACTGGGTTTGATTTTTGCACAAAAGGATTTCTTTTTCCTCACTCACTTCTCACAGGTGCTCTCACAGACCCCAACCACCTGCTCACTGGCAGGAGTGCAAGCATCTGCAAAAGGACTTCTCCAAGTGGAAATGAGGTTGGATTTAGTTCTTACTGTGCCCATTGTTTTGGAAGATGGTTTGAGGAGTGAATTGAAATGCTAAGTCTCAGTTAAACCTTGTTGCCTTCCTCTGTGTCATGGCACAAGCCTCCTCAGATGTTCTCCAGGAGGAAATCTCTTGGTTGCTTTACAAATGTTATTAAACAAAGCAAAAAAATACATCAGCATGAGTGAGAGAAGCTACCCACATGGAGGAGGCTTCTGTAGATTGCTGCTGCCAAAACATCAGTGGGTGGACTTCCTACAGCAGTGCTGGAGGGGAATGGCCAACATCACCTGCAGAAAATCATTTTTATCCTGTTCTGTGGGGCTTAGGCAGAACATAAGCTCTAAGAACTCTTATGCATGGGAAATCCAGCAGAGTCTGAAGGAAACCAAGCAAAGCTTTATCCTCCTCCTCTTCTTAGCTTGTGTGCTGAGAGGTTTCTGTGGAAGTCCTAGTGGATTTTCTATGCACCATGGTTTTTCATTTTCTGTCATAATTTTTCCAGCGATGATTTACTTTCAACAAAAGAAGCAAGTCAACACCATGCTATAAAATAATATATTGTTAAAAAATACACACACTGACACATTCTGAGCTTTTTTTGACTTTTAAAATACATTAGGAAAACTGTCTCAGTTAAAGTCAGGAAGCATGACCTAGAGTGGATGCTGTGCCTAGATCATACCTGTTCTCTCTGGAGTCCACAGGACAGGATAGACATGGACTTGTTGGAGTGGGTCCAGAAGAGGCCACAGAAATGATGTGGGGCCAGAACCCCTCTGCTGTGAGCCCAGGCTGAGAGAGTTAGGGTTGTTCAGCCTGGTGAAGGCTCCAGGAAGACCTTAGTGCAGACTTTCAGTGCTGGAAGGGCCTAGAAGAAAGATGGGGAGAGACTTTTTATCAGGGCCTGTTGTGACAGGACAAGGGGTGATGGTTTAAAACTGAAAGAGGGAGATTGAGACTGGATGTATGTCTGAAGAAGAAATGTTTTCCACTGAAGGCTGTGAGACCAGGGCCCAGGTTGTCCAGAGAGGTTGGAGATGTCCCATCTCTGGAACCATTGCAGGCTAGGTTGTTTGGGTCTCTGAGCAACCTGCTCTAGTTGCAGATGTCCCTGCCCACAGCAGGGGTGCTGGACTAGATCTTTAAAGGTCCCTTCCCACCTGAAACATTCTGTTTCTATGGTTCTATGACTGTCTTCACTGTGTCCACCAGACTCTCAGACAGTTACAACTGGCTGTGGCATTGTGACGCAGCAGCCAGTAATTGCACTTTTTTTGCATTGCAAAATGATTATTAGCACATCAGTTCATTATCAAAGCAAATTTAATTTTTCAATGTAAAGAAGCCAGTTGTATTTATAAAGGAAACATTGTTGATATAGCCAGAAAAAATTAATTCATGACAAATGTAAGGAAAATTAATAGTCTTTAACCAGGACAATATTTGACTGTGTCTAATTGTGCTTTCCCAGGTAAAGTACACTATCTTTGAGAAGTCCTGACAGAGATCCTTGCAGAAGCATTTTACACTTCTTCTGATGAAACTGCATTTAAACATTGGGGGTTTTAATTAACCTTGCACCAGTCTGGTCAAATCATATAAAAACTGTTGTGGAAACTCAATATTCTCTCATGTATTTGTGTGCTGGCAGAGGCATTGTGCAGATTCAGGAATGTCTTGTCTAATCCAAATGCATTCAGGCAGAAAAAAAGGAAAGGGAGAAGAGAAAACACCAAGGGCAGAGCAGCTGTGGAGAGCCCCTGGATGGTGGGTGCAGGTTGTCACTGGTGGGCAGCAGCATGGAGATGCAGATAGTAGCCAGACTCAGCTGATGTCACATCTCAGCCAGCATCTTCTGGTGCTTTCCACTGCCAGCCCTCCCTGCATGCATGGGAGCACTGGTCCTTGAGAAGCAGGACAGGGCACGTGAGCAGGAGCTGATGGATTTGGTGATTCTGCTTTTCTTCTGAAGGGGAACCTGAAGAACTGACCTCTACCTGAGGGTCTGCTCATCATGGAGGGCTTGCTCCCACTAGTGCAGATGGCCTCAGACAAGAGTTGCTCCTTTGCATGGGTTCTGGCTGGCTTTGCTGGCTTTCCCGGTGGTGGATGGGCAGGGAGAGCGCCCACCAGGCAGGGTCTTCCCTGGCAGATCCTCCTCCTCCTCAGACTGTGGTCTAATTTCCTTCTAATTTCCAATCTAAATCTCCCCTCCTTCAGCTTATGTCCATTCCCCCTTGTCCTGTTGCAATCTGACCAGGTGAAAAGTCTCTCCCCTTCTTTCTTGTAATCCCCTTTTAGGTACTGAAAGGCTGCTATGAGATCCCCCAAAGCCTTCTCTTCTCCAGGCTGAACAACGACAACTCCTTCAGCCTGTCCTCGTAGGGGAGGTGCTCCAGTCCTCTGATCATCNGAGGGCTTGCTCCCACTAGTGCAGATGGCCTCAGACAAGAGTTGCTCCTTTGCATGGGTTCTGGCTGGCTTTGCTGGCTTTCCCGGTGGTGGATGGGCAGGGAGAGCGCCCACCAGGCAGGGTCTTCCCTGGCAGATCCTCCTCCTCCTCAGACTGTGGTCTAATTTCCTTCTAATTTCCAATCTAAATCTCCCCTCCTTCAGCTTATGTCCATTCCCCCTTGTCCTGTTGCAATCTGACCAGGTGAAAAGTCTCTCCCCTTCTTTCTTGTAATCCCCTTTTAGGTACTGAAAGGCTGCTATGAGATCCCCCAAAGCCTTCTCTTCTCCAGGCTGAACAACGACAACTCCTTCAGCCTGTCCTCGTAGGGGAGGTGCTCCAGTCCTCTGATCATCTGTGTGGCCTCCTCTGGACCCTCTCTAACAGGTCCACGTCTTTCTAATGCTGAGGACCCCAGAACTGGATGCTGTTCTCCAGATGGGGCCTCACGAGGGCAGAGCAGAGAGGCAGAGTCACCTCCCTAGACCTGCTGGTCATGCGTCTCCTGATGCATCCCAGGATATAGTTGCCTTTCTGAGCTGCAAGTATCCATTGCTGGCTCATCTCCAGCTTTTCATCCACCATGACCCCCAAGTCCTTCTCTGCATGGCTGCTCTCAATGAGTTCCTCTCCCAGTCTGTATTTATATCTTGGGTTGCCCCTACCCAGATGCAGGACCTTACACTTGGACTTGTTAAACTTCATCTGACTCTCATAGGCCCACTTTTCGTGTTTGTCCAGGTCCCTCTGGATGGTTTCTCACCCTTCTGGCGTATCAACCACACCACTCAGCTTCGTGTCATCCGCAAACTTGCTGAGGGTGCACTCGAAACCTCTGTCTGGGTCATTAATAAAGATATTCAAGAGCACCGGGGGGGTGAGGGTTGAGGGGATTGTACTGGGGGAAATCTCACAGAGGGACATGGGCATCTCTGGTTTTTAGAAGAGGTTTACCAGTGAGAACATCCTGATGCAGCTGACATTTTGAATTATGGGCTGCTTGTGCATAGCAAGAACAGGTTCAGTAGGAGAGGCACAGCAGCTGAGGCTGAGGTGCTCCATTGGGAGCACCCCCCAGAGGGTCTGCTTCTGCCTGGTTCTCCAAGTATTTCCACAGTCTGGCTGTGGCCCAGCCTCTCTATGGCACTAGCTGTCTCCATCGCTTCGATGCAGGCATCAGGAGAGCTACATCCAAGTGTGGACCCACCAGGACAGGGTCCTTGCTAACACCTTCCCCATTACACTTGAGCAAGGTCTCTCGACCAGCTGCTTCCAGTGCCAGTGCTCCCACCACCTTCTTGGGGTCCGTGTAGGTACCAGGGCCTTCTTCAGCACTCATCAGCAAATTACATATCAGATCCCTGCAATGCCCAGTGAGTCAATGGTGCTCAGGCCCCAGGTCAAAGTGGCATCTTGTCTCATTTTCACCAGTGTTGTCTGTTGGCTGCAGCAGATGCCAGAGATGGCAGCAGGCAGACCAATGGATTCCTGCTCTAGAAGGAGATTCAAAGCTTGTCCAAGCTTTGGAATGACAAGCTGGAGGGCCTCAGTGCATGAAAGCACCAGGTGGACAGGATGGGTCTCTCCATTTTCCTTGTGGGGTGTGGGTGTTGCAGAGGGAACATCTACCCCCTTCCCCATGTCCTCCCCCAGATCTGTGGACAGTCCCAGCCTCCCATCCTGCCACTGTGTTCAGCTCTCCTCAGGACAGCTTGGAAACGTGCCATCTTCTCAACTCAGCCTGCCAACTTGAAGCCAATTTGCATTGGATAATTATTTTCAATTAAGTGATAACAATCCTGTTCTGAACAGAAATAATCTTGTCCAAAGGCCAAACAGTTTATCCCGTCTCAGAGATGAGGCTGCAGCTCTGAGTAGGAACATGTCAGTGTTATCTGCTCCACTGTGCTGAAGGGTGGGCTGGTGGCCAGGGAGGACTGTGCTGGCTAGTTCAGACCTCTTAAAGTGGCCACCACTGCACCCTCCAGGTCCTCACCACCACCTGCTTCTCCTGTGCAGGCCCACCAGCATGCCAGATCTCCCTTCCTGCTCCCCCAACAAGCTAAGAACTTTCCAACCCTGGTGGATTTATTCCAGTGCCCAGGTGGGAGCAGCTGTCTTCCTCCTGCAGCACCAGGTGCAGCAGGCACCTGCTCTGCATATGAAGGTACAGCCAGGAGAAAGCTGTGCATCAAAACAGTCCCAATTCCCACCACTCTCCACCCCAATGGAGAGGACTCCAGTGTGCTTCTTACACAGTTAGCACCTTTCTGCTCAGTATCCTCCCTGCTAAGGATGCATCACCTCTGCAGGAGCTGTCCAGGAGCCCTTGTGAACCTTACCATCGGTTTGTCAGTGTCCAGGAGCCACTGAAAGTCCCTCACACACAGTGGACAGTGAGTGTGGGTTGGTGACAATTCCCCCAGGAGCCTTGTCTGTAAGTCGTCGTGAGAAAAGACAAGTCGGACTGCTGCCATCAAAGTACAGCATCAGCTGGGCCCCATGCTGCCCTCAGCAGGGCAAGGACCCACCCCAGCCAAACTATCATAGAGTCATGGAATGGTAGAATTACTTTGGTTGGAAAAGAACTTCAAGATCATCGAGTCCAACTGTTAACCGAACACTGCCAGCCCACCACTAAATCGTGGCCCTCAGCAGACACCTACGCATTTTTTGAACACCTCCAGGGATGGTGACTCCACTACTGCCCTGGGCAGCCTGGGCCAGGGCTTGACAACCCTTTTGGGGAAAAAATTGTTCCTCATGGCCAACCTAAACCTCCCCTGGCACAACTTGAGGCCATTTCCTCTTGTTCTATCAGTTGTTCCTTAGGAGAAGACACCAACCCCCCACTTCACTCCAACCTCCTTTTAGGGAGATGTAGAGAGAAAGAAGGTCAATATCTGCAAATTTGACAGAAGTCACAGGTGCTGAAATTTGGAGATTCTGGGCAGATCCAGCATAGAAAGAAGAAAGATTTTGGCAGTGCTGGAGGTAGTCACCATCCCTAGCAGCTCCAGCAAATGCCCAGCATGGCTGCAGCAGGTGAGTGGGGTCCTTGCCAGGTTTGGGAGCCAGCCAGTCTCAGCAGAGCTACCTCCAGAGATGCAACCCTCTGGTCATGGCCACAGTCATGGCCCTGGCCCATCCCAGATGGTTGCCCTGTGGCTTCCTCCTGTCCCTCCTGGTCCACAGCCCCAGTGGGAGGCTGGCCACCATGTGCCTCACTTGCTGTATGCATGCACACTTCTGCATTGTGCTTTGCTGGCTGGAAGTGGAGGGGTTTTTTTGCTAATCCACCAAAGCCCAGTCAGTTGGGAAGATTGGCCTCCAGAGCTCCTGCAAGTAAAAAATAGCAAATCCAATATCTTTTTAGTGGTGTTTTTATATTCAAATTAGACATAATCTCCATGAATAAAATTACTGTTCCCAAAGGGATCATGCCCAATTTAAATGTATAAAATGTCATTAAAAGGGCGCTGGCTTGCTATTAAAATTTAACTCTAGCAAACCCCCAATGTCATTTGTATTATAGTTTTACAATTAAGCCAGAGATGTTGGAAATAATAGTTTTGATGTACAATCTGGTACTATACAGTAAGAGTGCATTGTTCCTAGGAAGACCTCAGCCGGACCCGTCATTGGAACACAGCCATGGAGGAGGCACAGCTACAGCTCTGCCAAGGGGTGTCTGGCTGGGAACAGGCTGGTGCCACACTGCTGACAGAGTGGTCCCACCCGAGAACAACAGCCCTGTGCAGCAAGGACATGGCCAGCACAAGCTGTTATCCTACTGGAAGATCTCCATGTGCAGGGCTGGAACCCTCTTCTCCCTTTCAGAGCCACGGAAACTGGCCCAAAATCACACCAGGGAAAGGATGTAGATCACCTTTTCCTTGCAGTCATAGAATCAGAGAATGTTTTCAGCTGGAAGGGATCTTTAAAGGTCATCTATGTCATATATCTAATGAAAGAGTTGCAAAGGGTAAGAAAAACCTCCTGCTGAGTCACAAGGTTCAGAGATGACCTCCTTGCTTTCTAAACACCTTCTCAGAGAGGAGTCTGTCTGCAGCTGGATCCAATCCTAGACCCAGACTTGTCAACAGTTTATAGCTAAAGGTTTATCAATCAATCTTTGACACCACTTAGCTAAGATTTCAAAGATTATCATGCCTTTAATCACTTACCAAGAGTGTGCTGCAGCAAGGACTCTCTCTGCCTCGAGGAGTGACCTTGAGAGGTGTCCCTGCTCCAGGGGATATCCTGGTGTGCAGCTGCTGTCATGCAGAAGAGCTCAACCAGCCCTGCACCATCCACTACATATGGAGTAAGACGATTGACTGATAGTCATCGTTACATCCAGAGGTGTGAGTTTCTTCCAGACTTGGCTGGAGTCAGACATTGACCAGCACTGTGGTTTGGTGGGTGCATGGCTCAAATGAGCCCTGAGCTATTGTGTTGTTCTCTGTCTGCCCCAGATTTACACCACCAGATGCACCCATTGATCACTTGATCAGGGTTATGGGACATATATAGGTCAGATTGAGAGGGAACATCACACCAGATCCCTCCCCCACCAAGCACTGTGTCTGTTCCTGTGGCATACAAGGCACATCCCAGGACCATGGCAGGACACCCTGCAGTCTTGCTGTGCCCCATGACCTCAGCAGACCTGACACAGCTTATTTCCCGCAGCCAACATGAGACTGTGCACACAAACATCTACTCCCTCAGAAGGGACTACTCAGGAAGAGTCTTTGCTCTCTAACAAATAATTACTATGCATTAAAGGGTATAATGCATATTTAAATATGCATTTGACTGTCAGAGTAAGCAGGTGAGTGAATACGCATGTTATAAAAAATACCTATTTAACTAATATGCAATTAATGGGGCAAAACATTCAAAACTATTTATTACTTCTGGGAACAGAACACCTTCCAAAGCATTTTAATCATTGCAGTAATATTCTGAAAACAAAGATCATATTAAATTTTTTCTCACTCTCCCTTCTTTTTCCCTAAAGACTAGAAAAACTAGGTAGAATGCAAGCAATCCCCACAGTAGAGAAGCATTAGGCAAAGCAGAGAGTGTGGATCCCTGGGCAGGGTGAGACTGAGCAAATGGCCACAACAGGAGAAAAGCAAATACCCTGCTGTGGACTTTACACAAACCAACCCAGCACCTGCCCTTGACTCCAGCCAGGCAGAGCTGTGGCCCCTGGGAGATGCCATGGGCAGCATGATGGAGACCAACACCACAGGGGCTCTACCAGGACAGGTGCAGAGGTGCTGCAGCACTGGTGGCCCTGGGAGCTGCTGCCAAAGCTGTCCTCCCAGCCAGGCTGCTGGCCAGCCATAGGGAGCAACAGGTCTCAGTGATGTGTCCTCAGCATCACCGGTGGCATCCAGCATCACCAGGGCATCCTCTGCCAGCCTCCTTTCTTGCCATCTGCCTGGCCATGGCCTGGATTACTGCTGGAGCTCATGAAGCACATGCAAACAGCCTGCAAAATGGGAGGCATTCATCTGAGACATGCAGCCCCAGCAACCTGCTCACCTTGCAGACAGATCACTTAGCCATGTCACTGTGTTTATGAGGGTGAGAGGGGTTTTCACTGCCACAGTATTCTCCCATTAGCCATTACAAGAAGATGCTGCTGGAGGGAACAAGGAGAAGGCTTCTCCTATGCATGACTGAGCTGCAAAGGCCAAATCAAAGGGACAGGTTGTGCCCTCAGTAATTTCTACCTTGATTTCCATGTTGAAACACGATAAGCCATGCAAGAAAAACCTTATTTCTTTCTCACATCCTCATATTCTCACTGCTGGATCTGTCCCTGAGCCCAGCCCCACCGCCACAAGCATCACCTACATTTCAGTGAAGCACCCTTGCTCCCTATACCAGCACTGTCTCTGTGCTCACACCAGCACACCTCAAAGAGATGGGGTCTCTGGGCTCGCCCCAAATCCACTAACATCCCACTGTGGTCATGGCAAGCTGCAGAGGTGCAGCAAAGCCTCAACATGCTGTAGTGCAGGAGAAGGGCACGGCCCTGCAGATCCAGATGAGAGACAACATCGAGCTGTGCCATCAGGAGCCACTGCAGCAACAGGCAGTGCCCTTTGTTTCATAAAAATGCTGAAGGCACTGGAGCATCTCTGGCAGGAGGAAAGGCTTAGAGCCCTGGCGCTGCTTAACCTGAAGAAGAACAGCCCCACAGGGGATCTGCTCAATGCTGAGCTCTAAGAGCTCAAGGCTGGGGGCAAGAGGCTGGGGCCAGAGTCTGCTCACTGGTGCCCAGGGACAGGCCAAGGGACACTGGGCACCAGCTGGAACCCAGGAGGTTCCACCTGACCAGGAGGAGAAACTTGTGTGGTGTGAGGGTGTTGGAGCCCTGGCCCAGGCTGCCCAGTGAGGTTGTGGAGTCTCCTTCTCTGGAGAGGTTCCACGCCCACCTGGACATCATCCTGGGCAACCTGCTGTGGGTGACCCTGCTTTAGCAGGGGTTTTGGACTAGATGATCCTTAGAGGTCCCTTCCAACCCCCACCATGCTGAGAGTCCCTTGAGTTTGGGTGGGAAACTGCATATAGGTGTCCTGGGGGACCCTTATCACATCCCAGGGTGCTGCTGTACTTCTCTGCCCCTTGCTGCTTCTCCTCTTGGCAGGGGACATGTAGTGACAACAGGTAGAACCCCCTTTGAGGAGCAGCAGAAACTGAATACAGACAGCAGTGACTGCAAAGCAGAGCCCGTATCTCTCCAGGCTTCTCCTCATGTGCAGATCTGTGCTGAGTAGCCTTCTCCTGCCTGCACTCAGGGACTCAGAGCTGCCTGTGCGCTCCAGACCCCTCATTGTTCAGACTGTGCAACCCCCCTGAGCCCCTTCTTCACTTCCTTCCCCAGGGAGGGAGGAAGGAGTTCTGCTTTTATTGTCAGAGAGAAGTAGCAACTTCATGAAAAATACTTTTTTTTTTCCTTTTTAAAAGAAGTTTCCAAATTTATGGTAGTGTCACAATGCTTCTGTGTCATTAGGTGGCTGACAACACCCTGGGTCACACTTTGCATTAAAATACATGAATCCAAAATGGAAATATTGGCAGATTCTGCATCCAGGGGTCCGGTGGGGAAATGCCCCCATCCGGGCATTTCCAACAATAGATTGCATCTAAAACAGTTCTGAGTTGAGTCCTGACCACTAATGCTCTGCACAATCGCATGGAAAAAGTCCCTTTTAATTCTTAGAAGGAAAACAGTTTAATCATTGTAAGAAACTATACCTTCAGGGTATCGTTTCAAAAATACAGGCAGAGATTAGAAGGGATTTGTGAGATTGTGTTTATTCCCAATTTAGGTGCTTTCCATAAATTAATTATAAAAGCAAGCCCAAACCAGTCAGGAGTACACTGGGAAATTCTCAGAGTGCTAGTCATTTTCATGCACTAATATTCATGCCATCTGCCTGCCTTTTCCCTGTTTTCTCTAAATGCTCCTTTGTTAACCATGGCTGCTTTCTTCTGCTGCCTTGTGTCTCTCTCCCCTCACCCTGCTGCAGGTGGTTACCCCAAGCACTCTGCTCTGGTTTTATTCATTTTATTAAGAGGAGGAAGGCTTGTTTGGATACCTGGGGCTGAAGCACAGCAAACAGCACCTCATGAGGATGCTCACACCAACCCTCCTGTAACCTCGTTCAGAGGATTCCCTCCCATATGTAAGCAGTTGCATTTCCAAGCTCCCAACAAGGGCTGGGGGCCTCCTCCCAACATCTCCAGTGGGAATGGGAAGCACAGGATAGAGCTGCACTTGCCCATGGCCCTCCCTGCAGCATGGTGTGAGGCCCTGGAACCACAGGTGTGGGCAGCACTGACTCTGACTGAGGCAGAGCTGGATGCTTGTTTCTCCGTATGTGGTATCCATGCAATGCAGGCAAAAACCAACTTCTGGATCAGCCTACAGGGGCCAAATACAGGTCTCAGGAATCCTCCAGACAAGTTTCCTCCAGCATCTCAAGTACTGGGGTCACTTTTGGGACCCTCACTACAAGAAGAACATAGAGATGCTGGAGCATGCCTAAAGAAAGGAAATGAACCTGGTGAAGGGTCTAGAGCACAAGAGTTGTGAGGAGCAGCTGAGGGAACTGGAGTTGGTTAGTCTGAGGAAGAAAAGGCTCAAGGGAGACCTTATCTCTCTACAGCTCCCTGAAAGGAGGTTGGAGCAAGATGGGGGTTGTCCCTTCTCCTAAGGAATAAACAACAGGACAAGATGAAATGGCCTCAAGTTGTGCCAGGGGAGGTTTAGGTTGGCCATGAGGAACAATTTCTTCCCCAAAAGGGTTGTCAACCCCTGTCCCAGGCTTCCCAGGGCAGTGGTGGAGTCATTGTCCCTGGAGGTGTTTAAAAGCCATGGAGATGTGGTGCTGAGGGACATGGCTAAGTGGTGACCTGGCAGTGGTGGTTAACAGTTGGACTCAATGATCTTAAAGGACTTTTCCAACCAAAATGATTCTATGAGGAATTGATTCTATGATTCTCTCCTTGCTTCTACCAATCATCTGGGCTCCACTGGAGATGCTGATCAGCCACACACTGATCTTGATCCCTCCAAAACCAGTTGCCTTCTGTGAAAATCCAGAAGGCTTTGAAGTGTTACTCTGGGTTTTGAGGGGTTTACAAAGGACTTTAGAGGGGGCTATGAGAGGTAATGAGGGGGCTGTAGGGCATGGTGGTGGGGGCTTGGAGGAGCTACAAGGAGTCACAGGGGGCTATAGAAGGTCTGTGGGAGGTTATGGGGGCCTGGAGAGGGCTTTTGGGTTGTTAACGAAGAGCTATAGGTGGTTTATGGGGGGCTTTGGGAGAGTTTTAGGGGGGCTATGAGGGGTAACTGGTTATGGAAGGAACATGGGGGTTATAAGGATGCTATGGATGGTTATGGAGGGACTCTGGGGGTGTTATGGGTGGTCTACAGGGACCAGGGACATCACTGGGGGGGGCTTATGAAAGGGCTTTGGCGTTACAGGAGGGGAGCTGCACGAAGGTATCTGCTTCCAAGTTTGGTCTTTCTGTGATGAATCCTCTTCAGGTAGAGTTTTGAGCCTTCTTTTGAAAAAGGAAAATTAAAATATTGCTCCCTAGAACAGCATCATTCACAGGTTTTGGTTGCTCCTAAATACAAAATCCTGGCTATCCCTTAAGAAGGATTAAAGAAACTGGTGTGGTGGAAATCCCTAATGGAGATGATATGTTTTTCCTCCCTACAGGAAACTTCTGAAAATGCTTTAAAAATAATCTTGTGGTAATAGCCTAACAGCCTCAGAACAGATTCGCACTCCAGTAAAGGCAACTTTATCTGGCTAATAGACTCCTGAACACCTCAGACCCCAAAACAGCAGCCCCCTCTATGTTGTGTCCCTCATGCAAAATCCTCACCTGAAGGAAAGGAGCCACCTGTGATCTGGGGACAGTGAGGGAAGCAGGGATGCAGCTGTGAGGGCTCAAGGAGGGAAGCAGGAATGGGACCTCGGGAGCACAAGAAGGTAAGCAGAAGCAGCATTTGAAAGAGGTTCGTGGGGGACACAATAGAACAAATCCAGGCTCGTGCTGGCCTCTGGCCCCTGCTGGGAGGACAACTTGCTCCCACACGTAGGTCCAGGTACCTCTGTCCAAGGAGGGAGTGTCCTGGTTTCAGCTGGGAGAGAGTTCATTTTCTTTGTAGTAGTTGTGCTTTGGATTTGGTGTGAGAATAACGTTGATCATACACTGATGGTTTTAGGTTTTGCTCAGTAGCACCTATCTAAAGTTGAGGATCTGTTTCCCATGCTGTACCAGAGTGCAGGAGCACAAGAAGCTGGGTGGGAGCATGCCCAGGAGATCTAACCTGAACTAGCCAAAAGGATATTCCATACCAGAGAACATCCTGCCCAGGACTTATATAAACTGGATGGATTTGGGTGGTTTGGGGGTGCAGATCACTGCAGGGGATGAGCAATTGCAACGTGCACCACTTCTCTTTTCCCAAGACCTCAAAGTCAAACACTGTGTGTTTTGCAACAGCCAGAGCCATGTGGGCATCAAGCAGTCCTAATAATTCCTTCCACAGAGGTAGGTTACAAAAAAACTATTGCTTGTAGCTGTTTTGATGTTTGGGTGTGTTTCTGTACACCACACAACTTACCCACACAGACTTTAGAAGCAGATGCAATCTCCTTCTTCTCTGGTGACCTCGTTCCTGATCAGAACTTCCAACCCAGATGTCTAGGATCCCAGGGCTGGAGGAGACACAGCACTGGAGGTAGCAGCAGGACTGGCAGGAGTGTAAGGTGCCACCAGCTCTGCTGATGGAGGACTGTGTGGCAGAGCAGCAGCAGGAGGGCTTCCAGCCTCATGGGGACATTGTTTGACAAAGACAGTCACTTGCACCAGGGCAGTCTGTCTGTGTGTGCAGTGACAAGGCTGACCGATGAGGTCCTGCTCTGCTGGAGAAACACTATAATGCTGCTGGATGGCTAGTTCTGGCTGAGGTCAGCCCCTTCCAGCAGAAGGTCACTAGTTTAGTCAGGAATGGACACAGACAGGGGATGCTGGCTCTCTTGCAATGGCAGGAACCTAACCCAAAAGCAATCAGCAACACCGTGATGGGACACAACCATGTTTCCCCCAGGGCAGCAAAGAGGAGGTGAGCAGCACACAGGTGAACAGCAGCACACCCAGCCCCTTCCCCGTGGCATGGGGAAAGGACAGCCAAGGGGTTCTAGGCTCCCCACGGGCCAGGGGCACACAAAGCCACTAGCACAGACCCACAGGTTCCCAGTTCTTCCCAGGAGCCGGCTCCACTGCTGGTGCCCAGCTTTGTCCTGGGCACACATGGCACATCCTGAAATGGGATCGCAGCTCCAAGGCAGAGTTATTAATTAACCTTCTGGATCCCAACAAATAGGCTTTGCTCTGAAAAGAGACCAATGAATTGACGGTGGGCATAAATTTGGCTGGATTTGGTCCCACCAGCAGCCCTCTGGCAAGTGCTTTTCTAGTCTAGGCTGTTGTAAACCCCCGGGAAATTGATTCTCACCCCCCTGCACTTCCTGGGGAGCCATGGATCCTCCTCAAAACCCAGAATGCATGGCCAGGATGGACTGGGATGGGTGAATGGACAGAGAGATGGAGACTCAGCTGATTTTTGCAGGGAGCTGCCAGACCTCCACACTCCTGGATCCCCTGGACAGCTGCAAGATTTGCCAGGGGTGAATAGTACTTTGAAGGACACCACCTTCATACAGTGAAAGCCTGGAGTTGTTTTTGTCCTGCCCTGACATGCATCCCTAAAATCCCACCAAACTGCTGCTGTATCCAAAAGGGTGACATTTCCACCTCCTCTGGTGGACTACACACCCCAGCATCATCACTCACGGCAGCCTAGGCCAGGCCTTGACAACCCTTTTGGGGAAGAAATTGTTCCTTATGGCCAGCCTTAACCTCCCTTGGCACAACTTGAGGCTGTTTCCTCTTATTACTTATTCCTTGAGAGAAGAGACCAACCCCCGTCTGGCTCCAACCTCCTTAAAGGGAGTTGAAGAGAGTGAGAAGGTCTCCCCTGAGCCTCCTCTTCTCCAGGCTAACCAACCCCAGTTCCCTCAGCTGCTCCTCAGAACACTTGTGCTCTAGACCCTTCACCAGCTTCACTGCCCTTCTCTGCACACACTTCAGAACCTCAGTGTCCTTCTTGGAGTGAGGGTCCCAAAACTGAACCCAGGATTCGAGGTGTGATCCCACCAGTGCTCAGCACAGGAGGGCTATCCCTACCTTAGTCCTGCTGCCACACTAATGCAGATCCAAGCAAGGATGCTGTTATCCTTCTGGGCCACCTGGCCACACTTCTAGCTCATCTTCAGCTGCTGTTGACCAGCAAACCCAGGTTCTTTTCCACTAGGCAGCTTTGCAGCTACACTGTTACAAGCCTGGAGCATTCATAGTATTGTTGCTGACCAAGTACAGGACCTGGCACTTGCCCTTGTTGAACATCATGAAATTGACCCATCGATCAAGCCTGTCCACAGGAGGAAAGATAGGCTGGCCCTGGAACGTACCCAGTGAGTGCAAGGTCCTACACCTGGGTTGGGGCAATCCCAAGCACCAGTATAGGCTGGGTGAAGATTGGCTTGAGAGCAGCCCTGACGAAAGAGACTTGGGGGTGCTGGTGGATCAGAAGCTCAACATGAGCTGCCAGTGTGTGCTTGCAGCCCAGAGGGACAACCATATCCTAGGCTGCAGCAAGAGAAACATGGCCAGCAGGTGGAGGGAGGTGCTTCTCCCCCTCTACTCTGCACTCGTGAGACCCCACCTGGAATACTGCGTCCAGTTTATCCCATGGGACAAGAAGAGAACATTAGGTTGAATGGCATCCAGGGTAAAACCAAAGACAGGATAACAACTCCTCTCCTGGACAGGCTGAGAGTTGGCCAGAGAGGAAGCTCATGAAGTTCACCAAGGGCAAGAGTAGGGTCCTGCACCTGGGGAGGAACGACTTCATGGACCAATAGAGTTTAGGGGTTAACTAGCTGGAAAGCACCGGGGAGTGCTGATGGTCTCCATTTTGCTGGTGGTGGTGCCACTGGAGAAGAGGAAAGGGAAAGGAAAAGGAAAAAAAGAAAAGGAAACAGGAAAAAGAAACAGGAAAAGGAAAAGGAAGAGGAAGAGGAAGAGGAAGAGGAAGAGGAGGAAAGGAAAAGGAAAAGGAAAAGGAAAAGGAAAAGGAAAAGGAAAAGGAAAAGGAAAAGGAAAAGGAAAAGGAAAAGGAAAAGGAAAAGGAAAAAAAGGAAAAAAAAGAGGCCTTTGCAGCCACCATGCCATGAAATTAACATGGAGATGTCACGGTGGAAAGCATACACTTCTGACACAAATCCTTACACAATCAGGGAGGGAGATAAGATGTCAGCTCTAATGATAGCCCAGCTCAAGGAAATAAAATAAACTTTCAAGCAATTATTAAAAAAATAAAATGGATTCTGCTGGCATAATCTGACAACATATTGAGGGTAGGAGCAGACATGGACCATGATAAAGCTAAAAATCTCACCAGTACAGTACAGTTCTATCATGTAAACTGATAACTCACACAGCACTGATGATTCATGCCAGAGAAATTCTCTGTAAGTCCCTGGCCTCCCAGCTGTCTATAAAACTCCCAGTAAGATCTGAGGGCTGTGCAATTCTGCTCTCTCCAGTCCTCTTGTTAAAGACTTCATCAGATAGTGAAGGCTCTTCTATCTTACAGAGCAATGATGAGGAAGAAGCCCCATAGCAGGTAGACCCTCTGTTTTCTCAACAAGGCTCAGCCATGGTGACCCAGCTGGGCTCTGCCTTGTGGTCACATCACAGCTGCTGAATGGGAGACACAGGACCTGGGTCCCTGCCTGCAGGTCATCCTCCTTCTAAACCCAAAACCAGGGAGGGTGCTGCAAGTCATCCCCTGTGGAGCAGCAGAAGGAATGCCAGACAGATAGTCTGGGACATTAAACTTCACTGTCCTTCTGTTGACAGGCATGTTTTCCTTACTGGTATGACTGTCTCATTCCCAGAGATAATATACCTGTTTTACCACCTTCCTATAGAAGCTTATATCTTCTTTTGTTTTCCTCTTACCCATCCCTGTACCTAGCTGTGTTAATTTTGTGATTGTAAAGCAGATTCAGGTCAGGTCAGGTCAGGCCTCCCACAAACTTAAATCGGGTTATTAACAAGCAAAGTCTGGTTAGCACTAGGAGAGGCTTTACTCTGCCTATCTCTGGCCTTTGGAAATCTCTCAAATTAGTCACTGGTGGCTCTGAGTGGAAACTCTCATCCTAAATCACTACAGAATACCTGTAGCATCAGTTGCCAGCTAGAGGTGGTAATCCTCCATCAATGGAGCTTAGCCAGAGAGCTAGCCTAGACCTTTGCTGTGAGAGGGAAGTGTCATAATGGGGCTGCTTTGTCGTGTGTCTTCAAGCATCTCAACAGAGGGACCCTTAGGAGATGAATGCTGCTCTTGGAGCTGCAAGTTAGGTAGCTTGTTCCTTTTGGCTGGCGCATTCTTACTCTTCCTTTGGAGTAGGTGTGTGCTTCTTAGGGACACATCGTAACTCCTCTGTGCCCCGTTGGTCAGCAGCAAGAAAATTGCTTATATGATGCCACAGCAGATAGACAGGAGAGATGCTCCATGCAAGAACTGCAGATGTGCATTGCACGAGGAAGTTCCAGAGGTGCTCCACCTATGCATGGATGTGTGTGTCACACAAGAGTTCCATGCATGCCCTGCATATGTGCATTCTGTAGGTGCTCCATGTCTGCATTGTACATGCGCAAACTGCGGAGGTGCTGCACACAGGCACTGCACGGATGCACTGCAGAGGAGGGCCACATGTGCACTGCACAGGAGGGCCACATGTGCACGGCACGCGTGCATTCCATAGGTGTTCCCTGTATGCACTGCACGTTGCAGACGTGCTTCACGCATGCACGGATGTGTGTGTCACAAAGGAGCTCCATGCATTCCCTACACGTGTGCATTCCACAAGACCTCCCTCCCTGCCCTCCTCCACCCCCGTTCCCAGTTCCCTCCGCGGGTCTCGCTGCCTACCGGGGGCGGGCCGGAGCTCGTTGGGTCGGCGTTCTCCGCGCGGTGTCGCTGCTGCCCGGGGCCGGTGGGTGCCGCTGGGTGCCGCTGGGTGCCGTTGTGTTCCGGTGTGTGCTAGTAGGTGCCGGAGCTCAGCCATGTCGGTGTTTGTGACGCGGCGGATCCCTGCCGAGGGGCTGCGGGTGCTGTCTCAGGCCAGCGGGTGAGAGCGGGGACGGGTCGGTCCTAGTCCTGGTGATGGTGCGGGTGCGGGTGCCAGTGACAGTGCCGGTTCCGCCGCAGGTGCCAGGTCCAGCTGTGGGACTCGGAGGAGCCGGTGCCGCGGAGCGAGCTGCTGTCGGGTGTGTCGGGGAAGCGGGGGCTGCTCTGTCTGCTGTCCGACCGCATTGACCGCCAGGTGCTGGATGCTGCCGGTGGGTATTGCGGGAACCGGGCACACGGTCCCCTCCAGTCCACTCGTCTCCTCCCGTTCCATTCCCGTTCCCCGAGCTG
>VWZX01004545.1:1467-12193 GCA_013399015.1 Galbula dea | reverse complement strand
GTTCCCCCTTCCCCGCGTTCCCCTCCCCCGATCCTATCCCATTCCCATCCAGTCCCCCGTCTTCCTCCCCTTCGTTCCCCTCCATTCCCCCCAGGAGACACAGGGCAGCCCCGCACTCCTGGTGTCTTGCAGGGCCCAGCCTGAAAGTCATCAGCACCATGTCGGTGGGGTTCGACCATCTGGCCCTAGAGGAAATCAAGAAGCGGTAGGTGACCCTCGGCCCTCGCCCTGCCCCGGGGGGGATGGAGGGGCCGCGGCAGCAAGCTCAGAGCTCGTCCAGCTTTTCATGTGGCAGAGCTGTAGGTCACTTTGCAGGTTGCTTTGGCATGGGCCTGGCGGGTGGACTGTGGTGAAGCAGGGAGCGGCTTGATGGGGTTTGCAGCCTGCACCTCCTCCTTAGTAGGGCATGGCTGGGATCACCCCTACCCCAGCTGGGGCTGGAGTAGCCTGTGGTGGTAGAGTAAAGCTAGGATTACCCCACCTCAACTGAGGTTGAGAAGAGTCTTTGGAGGAAGGGCCCAAAGGAATGTCCTCTAGTACATGGTCCCTCAGAAGAAGGGTAACATCATGTGCAACATCTTGATAGGTCAAGAGGAAACAGCCCCAAGCTGTGCCAGGGAAGGCCTAGATTGGATATTAGAAAAAATGTCTTCCCTGAAAGGATTGTCAAGCCCTGGAAGAGGCTGCCTAGGGTAGTGATGAAGTCACCATCCCTGAAGGAGTTTAAAAGCTGTGAAGATGTGCTGAGGGACATGGTTTAGTGGTGATCTGGCAGTGTTGGGATAATGGCTAGACTCAATGATCTGAAAGGTCTCTTCCAACAAGAATGGTTCTATGATTGTAAGAGGTATACCATCAGCAACTTGCCCAGAAGTTCTGAGGTGGCACCCTACAGCTGGCAGCGTTGCCCCAGAGACCTGTGCTTGCCTTGCAGAGGGATCCGTGTGGGCTACACCCCCGATGTCCTGACTGATGCCACTGCAGAGCTCTCGGTAGCTTTGCTTCTGGCCACGTGCCGCCGGCTGCCAGAGGCAGTGGAGCAGGTGAAGAAGTGAGTATCAGCAGCTGCCTCCTGTAGCAAGGGCTGGCTTCTGATCTCAGTGGTCCCCAGGTCAAGAGCTGTAAGAGAATGTGTGCCACACTAGACAGGTGAGACAGGAATGAGGGCATAGTCACCCAGTGTGCACCAAACATCTTGCAGGCCAAGTCTCCTGCAGTTCATGGCTCTTTGGAGACATGCTGTCAGGGGCTGTGAGGGACAGATCTCCCCTCTATATGCAAGGTAGAGGACCTGCAGGAGAGGACACCCAAAGCCACTGCAGAACTCCTGAGGGGGGTATGCATGGAAGGTCTGGCCAGAGCTTACTGACTAGCAGTCATTCCAGGGCTCTGGTTAGTGGTGCCTGAGTTAAATCAGTCCCAAGGCTGCTGCTGCTGCATTCCCAAGGTCCAGGCAGATTTCTGCAGGAGATCATTGAGATCACTTGAAGCAGGAACCTTGGAGAGGCTGGTTGTAACGTCATCGGTCTGTGCCGGTGGGGCTGACTGCCCACGTGGTGGTTCTCCCTGGCATACCTGCCCAAATGCTGGGCTGGACTACAAGCAGGCTCTCCCCTGCAGCTGTCTGACTTCCATTTCTGTCTTGCTTTCTCTGCTAGTGGTGGCTGGACAACATGGAAGCCTTTATGGATGTGTGGCTGTGGTCTGTCTGATAGCACGGTGGGCATCATAGGTCTGGGGAGAATAGGTAAGTGCAGGTCAGCACAAAATTTGTGTGTTTCCAGTCATAGCATAGTGGTTTTGGAGGCCAATGTGGTGGTGTTGGTCCTTACCTCTAAAATCTATGAGAACAACATGGAGAGCTGCATAGAGCCTCTCTGAACAGTAATCCTGACTTATCAGGCCTAAACCTTAGAAGTTTTAAGCAGTCAGATGTATTGACTACATGTGAATGCATCAGGGTATTGGACATCATCCTCTTGATTTCCAGTTAAACAAACACCATGACAAAGTCCAAAATGACGTGCGAGTCACAACAGGCTGGTTGTTCTGTTGTGGACTTTGGCAGCAGATGGCCATTTCTTTTCTCACTTTCCAGTTTGCTCCTCAAGATAGTTTCAGGTTTAACGTCCTGTGGCTCTCTTTCTGCAGTTTGCTGGGGAGTATCTTCCAGCTCATGTGAGGAGCAGCAGAAGACATTCACCCCCCACCCCATGCCCACCATGCTTCAGGCCTGGAGGCAGCCTGTCAGGAGTGATCCCACCACAGCGACCTTCAGCAAGCAGTGTTCTACCCTGGCTGCCACGCTGCCCAAGGACAGACAGACCCCCATGGCCCAGCACACCTTGTGCAGGTCCTGGCACAGCAGCTGGACCATCTTCTCCTTTGCTCCTAGGACAGGCAGTTGCCCGGCGTCTGAAGCCATTTGGGGTCAAGAAGTTTTTGTACACAGGCAGTCGCCCGAGACCAGATTGTGCTGCAGAGTTTGAAGCTGAGTTCGGTAAGGAAGGTGCCAGGAGCAGGGGCTGTGGTCAGTCATCATTGCAGGGCATCATGAGAGCTGTGGCTGGGGTGACTCTGGGGAGGTGTCACCTTCTAGGAGGGAAGCTGGAGGTTCTGGGCAGCTCCTCCGTGTAGCTGGTGTGAACTGCTGTAGGGACAGCAAAGGAAGGAGTGGTGAGTCTCAAACGCTTCCCATGTGGCAGTGGTGGATGGCAGGGAAGGAAATGCCCTCTAAGCCAGGCAATCCCAGCCAGAAGGCTGGACACACTTGGGTAGTAACTGACTGTCCACCATGACTGTGGGCTGTGGCTCTTTCTGCTTTCTGCTTTTGCCTTTCATCTTCCCCATGTCCACCAGTTTGTTAATTTGACTCCCTGCTTTGAAGTGAAAGTCACAGTCCAGTCAAACCTGGGAATATCTCTTAGCTACTGGAAGGTACTTTTCTGTGGCCCTGTTAGAGTCCTGAGACTTGGATCAAGTGCTGATTCTTCATTCCAAAGCTAGCACATTTCCATTTGGTACTTCCTTGCATACAGTCATTGGCAGGACTTGTCCTGGCTCCTTGCACTTTCCTTTCACCTCCAGGAGGGAACGTGGCATGTTGCTACCTGTAGGTACAGTATAGAGAGATTCAGTGCTGGAGTAAGCTGCAGCTGCCAAACATGACATGTGTACGAGACTTTCCTTTTGGCCAGTGGCTGAAGCATCCCTAGATATCCCTTAGACTTTACTTTAATTCAAAAGTGAAGCAAAACATTGCAGAAATATCTGCAGGAATGTGCATGGTTCCTGTTGGGTGTTTGCTGGTCCTTGCTCTCTCCCTGTCTGCAGAGAAGTGTCAGCCAGGTCTCTGCAGAGCAGCACTTGCTTGCTGGCCACCCATATGGAGAAGAGGGTTGCCAAGGTGTGTTGGTGAGATCCTTTAGCGGAGCTGTGGCCTGTGTTTCTCCACTCAGTCCCTCTCACAAGGCTGGCCGAAGAGTCAGACTTCGTTGTGGTGACTTGTGCTTTGACTCCGGCCACCCAGGGAATGTGCAACAAGGACTTCTTCAGCAGAATGAAGAAGACTTCTGTGTTCATTAACACAAGCAGGTAATTTTGTCCCTGTCTCCTGCACAGGGGAGTGCCTTTAACTCTGCTTACAGCTGTGGTTGAAGGGTGGATTTGGTAGGCTGTGAGATGTGCTTCTTGTGTGGGAGTCCAGACAGCATGTTCAGACTTTGTGGCTGCAGCCACTGGGACCATTTGCCCAGCCTGTGGCCTTTGTGTCCAGCCCAAGGTCTCTTGTGATCAAGCCAAAGGCAAGTTAAGTTATTCAGGGGGCTTCGGACTCTTGAGTTCTCCCCAGGGCCAGATGTCCCAGCCTGGTGGGATGGATGGGCAGATGACCATTGGGTGATGTGAGAGTGGGGCTAAGGGATCACCCAGGAGAAGACTGACTGCTACAAGCCTTGCTTTTGGGACAGAGGTGGCTGCAACATGGCTCCTTGGCCAAATGATGGCAGCCTCGCATGCCTGAGAGGAGCATGGTGGCAGGGCAGAACCCTTGTGACCCGACACACAGTATCCACCTCAGACATCTTGGCCTGCCCGTGCCTCCCTCCATGGCTGCCCCAGGGCTGTCCCACGCTTGGGCACCGGGCTCTCCCCCCAGTGATGGGCAGCCTGAAGCAGGAGGAGCTCATTGCTCTGGGAGGTTCAGGTGCATCCAGAGACGGTCTGACCTCTGTTCAGGCAGCCCTAGGGACTCACGTGTCACCACCCAGGCAGTCCCACATGGCCCATGCTCCTGGGAGCCGACAGGATGCTTCAGCAGCAGCATGGGCCTCTTGCTGTCTGTTTGCCAGAGGGGCTGTGGTGAACCAGGAGGCCCTGTATGACGCACTGGTCCATGGCCAGATAGCAGCAGCAGGTTTGGATGTCACGACGCCAGAGCCACTGCCCACTGACCACCCCCTGCTCTCACTGAAGAACTGTGGTAAGTTGCTAACTGTGTGGCTGAGCCCCTGCTCTGCTCCAGCAGCCTCATGTGCCCATAGCTGGGGAACTGCTAGCTGGTGTCATGAGGTTTCCCCATCCCTGTTAGCCTCCGGTGTGAACAAGCACTGAAATGTGGAAGGACAGGAAGGTCACTTGTATTTAAGTAGACTGTAAGTAGCCACCATACAGTGCAAGGAGCTGCTAGAGGCGAAGACCTCATCCACATGATGTAAAACAAGTGTGAGAGGTCTTTTAATTCTCCAAAAAGCAGTTGAGATCAGCTCATAGATATGTCCTGATAGATATCCATTCAGGGGGTCGAGGCATGGGGTGAAATTCATGGAGGAGTCTGATACCAGCAGGCTCCTAAATGAGAAACCAAATCCCTGCTTATGCCCTGCTAAGCTCTGGTATTCTGTAAGCTCCTCGGCATACATTCTGCTAGAAAAGCTTCCCAGATGGATAAAAATCTGGGTGCTGAGTTTGCCTAGGGAAATCTCAGCCTTGGGAACACTGCAGCTGGTGCAAGACTCACCAGCCAGACCATCCACTGTGAGCATGGGCTGAGAGGTGGAGGTTGAGCTCATGTGTTGAGGAGCACAGTTCATGTCAGCGCTGGCCTTGTTCTGACCATCCACGTTCCCTAGCAGATGTCTGCAAATTAGCCCTGAACTGATTTGGCTAGTCACATTGTGAGATGAGCAGAGGTTTCTTTGCAGGTGACCTAGCTGCGTCCCCTGGGCAGCCCAAGAAAGTGGCTGGGAAAGGGGAGCCTGGCGAGCTTGGGCAGCCTGTTTTCTGGATAGCAGCATGCATCAGGCAGGTCAGAAGGTGCTGTTCCCAGATGCATGTCTTCTCTGGAGGAGATTAAGTGGGATCACAGAATAGTTTGGGTTGGAAGGGACCTTTAAAGGTCACCCAGTCCAACCCCCTTGCCATGTGCAGGGACATCTTCAACTAAATCAGATTGCACAGAGCCCCAAACAATCTGACCTTGATTGTTTCGAGGGATGGGGCAGCTACCACCTCTCTGGGCAACCCTGGGCCAGTGTTTTACCACCCTCAGCATAAACAATTTCTTCCTTCTATCTAGTCTAAATCTCCCTTTTTTAGTTTAAAACCATCATACGTTGTCCTGTCACAACAGGTCCTGCTAAGAAGTCTGCCCCCATCTTTCTGATAAGCCTTTAAGTACTGGAAGGCTGCAGTGAGGTCTCCCTGGATGAGGAAGGTTGGTTAGGAAGGGGTTTGCTTGGCTGTTTGGCCAGCATCACCTGGCTGCTGGAGTAGAGGCAGGAGCAGGTGCAGCCATGAGCTGATCACTTAGTTTCAGTAGTGCTTTCCCAAAAGCTTGCTGAGAGCTGCTGTGTGTTGCAGGATGATATTCTGGTGGAGGGTAATGATTTGGTGCAGGACAGTGTTTTGGTGCAGGGTGATGGTTTAGCACAGGACATTAGCTGCCCTCAGTGTTCCCTGGGATCCTCATTGCTGCAGCCTGAAGTGTCTGTGTGTGTGGCTGTTTCCTATCGCCTTACTGCACACCACTGCAGCTCCATCCTGGTGGGCACCATGGGCTGTCCAGTGACCTGGGACAAGTTAGGGACAGGTCCTAGTGTGTTCGCTGCCTTCCCTCATCTCGCCTTCAGGGAGTGACTTGGCTGGGCCACTAAGGCATGGCCTGGAGCTTTCTTCTCCTCCTTCAGACAGGGAGTGCATGAGTCAGGCTCATTACTGAGCAGGACAGGCTCAGACACAAGCCAGACATGCTGATTTGTATCCCTCAGGTCAGAAAAGAGGCAGAAATGCAGCATGGAGAAGGCACTGCTTTCTAGTTAGGAAGTCAACACCTGTGATTGCCTGTGACCCATCACTGGGTGCCTGCTCCTGCAGGAATTCTTGGGTTCACCAGGGTGTCCAGCCCTGCTGAGAGCTGATGTCACAAGCTGGGCCAGAACAGCTTCCTCTGGCTGCTGGAGCTGCACCCCAAGCTTGTGAACTGATGTATGCATCTTCACTTGCTTGGGCAAAGTAGCAGAGTGGCTGTGCAGGAGGCAGCAGGATCCATGCTTTCTCCAGGAAGGAGATTTTTGGAGTAAGAAAAATTTGTTCTGACAAACAATGACACCCATGCAAATGTGGAACTGCCCATGACTGAGTGTCCCTTTCTGAAATTCGAGTCATAGCTATTGCTTTGATTATCTTTTTGCTAAAAGCTATTTTTTATCCATTCGCATTGGTTCCTATGGCAGACAGTGTGAGAAATGATAAAAGTAGAAACTTCCTGGAAATATTTGCAGGAATTGGAAATCTTACAACTCTGGAACGCCACCAAGCAGACAAAAGTAAATACAGACTTATTTATTTTCACAGACATGAGGCTTTGGTGGTTCTGAAACTGCTCACAAATTTCACCTCAAACTGCCAAATAGTGTCAGCAGCTGGAGGAACACAAGGCATAGGTAGAGGAGAAGGAAGTGAATTAATTCCACATTGAACAAGGAACCCAGGCTGTGACTGGGTGAGAAAAGATCTACATGGCCCTGCAGTCCTTCCTGGCAGAGCCTTGCCCCCTGGGGCAGTAGCATGTTCAGGCTCCTGCGTTGCCCATAGATGCTCTGAGTTAGAAACCAGAGACTGGCAGGCTTTTATCCACAGCTTGTACAGGTTCTCTCCACTACTGATGATGTAGTAATTTACCACTGAAGAAGCTTTGCCTTGTTCCTCTGCATTGTGTAAAAAGAGCACCTTCGCACATAGGTGGATAATATCCCTGCCCTGACTGTGCCAGCTCTGTTAGGTAGGGCTGTTCATCTCCACACATGCCTTCCCACTGCACCCAGGGGTCTGTCAACCACCATGTTTCACAAGAGTCTTCAGGCTCTTGCCCTGGTATGCCTTGGTTCATTCCTGTTGGTGAGCAGAACCTCCTAAAGCTGTGTAGCAACTGGCAACAGTTTGTACATTTCACTCCGTGTTTATCTGCCACAGAGATAGTGTTTTACATCTACCACCAACTCCCTCTGTGCAGGAAGATGAGTACCAACCCTTAATGCAGAAAGGAGGACTTTAAAAATAGCTCAGTTAGCCATTTATCAGATGTCTTTTCCACTCCTCATTGTGCAGTGATTCTGTTTCATGCCCCGTGTCTGATGTCAGCTTCCCGTGGAGCAGCAGCTGGTGCAGAACCCAGGTCACCCTCACCACGGGGAGACCTCTGAAAGAGGCTGCAAGAGGTCAGTGAAGGTAAGAAACAATCCAGTAACTGTCCCTGTCCACTGCAGTGATCCTGCCACACGTTGGGAGCGCCACGTATGCCACGAGGACCACCATGGCGGTGCTGGCAGCCAACAACCTTCTGGCTGGGCTGCGAGGGGAGCCCATGCCCCACGAGCTGCTGCTGTGATGGGCAGAGCCCTGTGCATCTGAGCTTGGTGTTGCCTTCTCCTGGAGAAGCCTTGCAGACCAGTCCTGTGCCTCCTGGCCTGTGCCAGCAGTGCCTGTGGTGAGGAAACTGCACCATGGCCATTAAAGAGAAGCAGTGAACATGTTGTGCTCATTTCATTCGATAGCTAGGTGTCGCCCAGCACATGTCAGAGTGCACAGTGCTATGGGGGCGGTCACATTGCTGCTTTGCTTATCAGGCAAAGGATGCTATTTGGTCCTGGTCCAGACAACACTTTGTCATATGTTTTTCTAGGCAGCACGTGTTGCACCGTAAGGGAGATGCTGCTGCAGCACCTGTCCTCCAAGCCCTTGCTCCTGGGGTCATGGCAAGAGGCCTGGCAGTGCTGGACTTGAGCTTCTAGCTTGTAGCCAGGAAGGGAGGAGAGGAAACTGCTCAGTTGGCACAGGCCTGTGGCTGCCAAGGGTGCTGCTGCCAAGCACGTGACAGAGGCTCCTGTTGAATTGTTGCCAATGTGTGATATTTCTGCTCCTCAGGTGTCTAAAGAAAAGCAAAAAAGGCTTGCGTGGCTCCCCTGGCATCTCCAGCTCTGCCTTTTGTATCTACAGCTAGCTCTGGGCATAGCTCTGAAGCGGACTGTAAACTGGACTTCATGCTGGGAGGTTCTCCAACCTCCCACTGGTGCCAGCCTCAGCTCCCCTCCCCTGTTCAGTTTTTTTTCCCAGACATCCAATGACACTTGCTGATGCAAAGGAAAAGCTGAGTGAGTGCCAAGCGTCCAGCTGCCAGGAGAGGCTAGGATGTGCACATTGCAGGGGCTTTGGGGGTCCATATCTCCTGCATTGAATGTCCTATGTCTATAAACAGGGCTTGGAATCTATCTCTCCCTGCCAGTCATAGATGTAAGAATCATGGAATCGTTTGGGTGGGAAGGGACCCTTAAAGGTCACCCAGTCCAACCTCTCTACAGTCAGGAGGGACATCTTCAAATAGATCAAGTTTCTGAGAGCCCCAAACAACCTGACTTGGAATGGTTCCAGGGATGGGGCATCTACCACTTCTCTGGGCACTGTGGGCCAGTGTTTCACCACCCTTAGGATAAATGATTTCTTCCTTCTATCTACTCTGAATCTCCCAGTTTAACACTGTCACCCCTTGTCCTGTCACAAAAGGCCCTGCTAAAAAGTCTTTTTTACCACCAGGTAAAGCCTAGGGTTTTTATAGGCCCTTTAAGTAAGGGAAAGGGAGACAGGACTCCAGTAGGTGAGAGAGAAGTGTCTCACAGCCACTCTTGCTAGCTGTGCTTCCAGCAGTGCTGACAACAGTCCTATCAAACCAGTGAAGAGGGATCCTCATTCACCATATTTACTTATATAAAATGTAGTTGTCTAATCCTGTTTGACAACAGTCCCTCTGTGCCAAGCTGCAGGCAGGGGCTCTCAGTGCTCACAGGCCAGGAGGAGGGAAAGACTTGCACTTCCTCCTGCAGGGAGACTGCAGCCTGGCCAGACAGTCCCTGTCTGGAAGGCTTCCAGCACCCGAAGTTGCTTCACCACTCTCCTCTGGGCAGTGAGGCACCAGGCAAGCAGTGTGTGCCAGGCAGCAAGCACTGTCCTGCGGCCGTATGACCGGACAGGCAGATGGAGAAGAGCTTCTGGAGCAAAGCCCAGGACAGGAACCGGCTGTAATGTGCGTGAACTGCTCAATTCACTGTTAGTTTTTGCAGGGCACAGGAAGTTTCTGGCAAGGGTAGAAGAATATGCAGGAGTCTGCTCTTCTCAGAGCTGCAGTGTACTGTTTTCCACAACTCTAGCCCCATGTAGAAGCTGAGCAAGCTGCTGCATAATAATCCAAAACACTCCTTAAGCAATGGGAAGGGAGATCAGCAGTTGGCATCATTGTGAGCCTGCTGCAGGGAGGGAGCTGAAACACACAGAGAAAAGCCTGTGCTTGGGAATTAAACTTCATCTAGTACACTCTGTACTTCTCTTCCTGCCCCATGGCAAGTGTTCTTCATGCTGAATGCTCTGCATGAATTTCTCTTGATGTTAAATGAACCATACTCTGATAGCAATAATAGCTATTGGAAGATGTTCATTAATTAGTTATTGATGCTCGCTAGTTAAAAGAAGACCTTTACTTCATGCTTCAGGGAGTATCTGACATGTTTATCAATATGTTTTGATTCAGAGGCCTTGCTGATTACTGTATAGCTGCCCATTGGAAGCAGAAAGTGTCTGGGAAGTTTCTAATGAGACCTCTGCTGACCAAGGAGAGGTTCGTAGCTGTGGTGGTAGATATGAAGAGGATGAACTCCTGAGCATCTCAGATGGCTGGAATGCCTGACATAACAGAAATCAGGATTTCCTTTGACGTGAAAACTTTGGCTGTGTTAGATGGGCACAAGTCTGTGGGTTAGTTTGCTGGTCTGTATGGTTTCTGAGTTCTGAGTAAACATTCTGCTACTGGTGAAGCTACTGTAATGCTGAAAGATATTAAGTAAATATAGAATCATAGAATGGCTCAGGTTGAAAGGGACCTTAAAGACCATCTAGTTCCAACCCCACTGCCATGGGCAAGGATGCCACATGCACTAGACCAGGTCATCCAGGGCCACATCCAGCCTGGCCTTAAACACTGCCAGGGATGGGGCCTCCACAACCTCTCTGGGCAACCTGTTCCAGTGTCTAACCACCCTTTGGGTAAAGAACCCCCTTCTAATCTCCAGCCTAAATTTCCCCTCCTTCAGCTTGTAGCTGTTCCCCCGTGTCCTGTTGCAATCAGACCAGGAGAAAAGTCTCTCTCCTTCTGCCCTATAATCCCCTTTCAGGTACTGAAAGG
>VWZX01004544.1:0-24073 GCA_013399015.1 Galbula dea | reverse complement strand
TCTCTAGAAACATTGTCTGGGTGACAAATGGGTGCCTCAATGCCTTTCAGTAAAGCATCTCCAACTACTAGCACCCTCCTGGGTTTTTTTGTACCTGAGGTTTTAATCTGTTTAGTGGATGGGATACACCTGGGAGTTCTTCCCAACACATCTTCCTCATGACTATTTTCTGCCTGGCTTTCTGGATACAGGGCCTCATATCTGTTCTTCAAGGGCACCTGGGAAGGTGATGGGGGTGGAGGGGGAACTTTTTTACCTTTTCGAGCAGGGACCTGTCTCCATTCCCCCTCAATTACTTGATTTGGTCGGTCATCCTGATGATAAGAGGAGCAAGGCTTCACCGTGTTGTTCTTTTGAGGTCAAGAGGGCACAACTCCACCAGTCTATTTCCTTCTCACTATCCTTCATACTCCTAAGCCTCTCAACCTCTTTATTAAGCTCTGCCACCAAGCAAAACAAGTCATTCACCTGCTCGCATCGTAGGAAGGTGTTCCTTACAGAGTCTTCCAGTACTACTGCCACGCTTAGACACTACATGCAGCCACTGACCTGAACAGCTGCGTCTTTCTTGGGGTGTTCTGTCTGTAGCAGCACGCTCCTGGTAGTAGGAGCAATGGCTTTCACTTGTTTGGAAACCATTGCTGGGTTTAGTTAAGTTGTGTAGGGGGGTTAAACAAAAACAAAACCAAAAACAAACAAACTAAAAAAAACCCCTTAGAAAGCTGGTAGGGTGGCTGTGCCCCTCCTGCTTGCCCCGCCCGCGTGAACTGCCTGGCAAACTGTTTTGTCCCTCGTTCCTGTTTGCCTGCTCCTGTTCCCTGCTCTCCTGGTTGCTGGCGCTCCAGGCAATAGCATTTATATAAAGAGGGAGTAGTCACCTGTAGTGCTGGTCCTGCCCGCGATGAGTCAGAGCTCAGAGCTGCCGACTCCCGAGAGGGGGGTGGAGCTGGGCTGTGGTAACAGCACGCCCTGGGCTGCTTCTTCGCTTTAGCCTCTTTGGGCTTCAAATGAAATTCGACAAGTCCAAGTATAAGGTCCTACATCTGGGTAGGAGCAACCCAAGATATGTGTATAGGCTGGGAGAAGAACTCATTGAGAACAGCCGTGCAGAGAAGGACTTGGGGGTCATGATAGACGAAAAGCTGGACTTGAGCCGGCAATGTGCACTTGCAGCTCAGAAGGCTAACCATGTCCTGGGATGCATCAGCAGAGGCATGACCAGCAAGTCTAAGGAGGTGATTCTGTCTCTCTATTCTGCCCTCCTAAGGCCCCATTTGGAGTACTGCGTACAGTTCTGGGCTCCTCAGCATAAAAAAGATGTAGATCTCTTGGAGCGGGTCCAGAGGAGGGCCACAAAGATGATCAAAGGACTGGAGCACCTCCCCTACGAAGACAGGCTGAAGGAATTGGGGTTGTTCAGCCTGGAGAAGAGAAGGCTTAGAGGGGACCTTATAGCGGCCTTTTAGTACCTGAAAGGGGATTATAGGGCAGAAGGAGAGAGACTTTTCTCTTGGTCTAATTGCAACAGGACACGGGGGAATGGCTACAAGCTGAAGGAGGAGAAATTTAGGCTGGAGATTAGAAGGAGGTTCTTTACCCAAAGGGTGGTGAGGCACTGGAACAGGTTGCCCAGAGAGGTTGTGGAGGCCCCATCCCTGGCAGTGTTTAAGGCCAGGCTGGATGTGGCCCTGGATGACCTGGTCTAGTGCATGTGACGCCCCTGCCCATGGCAGGGGGCTTGGAACTAGATGATCTTTAAGGTCCCTTCCAACCTGGGCCATTCTATGATTCTATGATTTTATGATATCTGAGAACCTGATACTATGACATGAAGAGGAAAAGGAATAAAAAGAGGAGGAGGGTGAAGTGGTTGTCATGTGTCAGAGTTCCACTTTCTGAAGATGTTAAGCAGTGAGTTTGTGGATTTGTGTTCTCTAAAGGCACGGGAAGCCCTCTGTTGCATTATACTACACCTCACAGCTTCACACTCAAATATTGTATTAAATGTGGATAGTTGTTAGGTACTTAAAGACAAGAATTTCTTAGATGCTGCACTCTTATTGCTGCCAGCTGACTTCACAAGACTTCTGGATCCTGCATGGTTAAGTGAGAAGGAGTATGAGATGATTAAGCAAAAGTATCCATAAATAATAAAGCATAAATAAATTAATAATAAAGCCTAACAAATCCTCTCTGAAAAATTAATCTCTAATTATCTTTATCTCTCTATATTTCTCCAGAAGCAGAGGAGGAATCAAACTAATGCCCCTTTTTACATATACTAGTGTGAAAACAATTACCAGGAATGTGCTTGAGGAACATTTCTCACATGAAGAATGTTGTATTTCAGTATCAGAGATCTTTATTCTCTCCTTAAAATCCCATTAAAATGTTTCGAAACAATGGTGTTGAGGCGTGTAAAGGAACTGTGGAAAACAGAGGAAAGAAAATGAGGAAGAGAGTCATAATCAGGGAGACAGTTACACATTCAATATTATTTTTATTCTTTGATTTCTAATTTACAATTTATTATACCAAGTATCACTTCCTCTCCTGTCAGCTAGAAGAGCCACTCTTGCTAAATGGATTGAATGAATGGGGTATTAGTTTATTCAACAGAATTGTCTTCTTGCATTTACTAACCTCTTTGATTACTTTCTTAACATGTTCTACAGATCTCCTATATGAGGACATTATTCTAGACTATCTATAAATTGCATGATTTCTGCAATATTCTTCCATCCTAAGCTAATCATTCCAATTTGTGTTATTGCATGTTAAACATTGTTACCATGGTTTCTTTTATTTCTCCTTATGTAGCTGTGTGACTACATAGTCACAGGTATCCATGCACACTGCTTACAATATTGGATGATATTTAAATAATTACATTTTAAAATGTACTTTAAGCTATCTTTGCAAGAAGTAGAGTAGAGGAAAAAATGCCAAATCAAAAGCTTTCTCAAATCTTTCAGGACTACATGGAGAAATTATTTTTTTGTAAAAAATAGCTAACATAAGAATTCCAACAAATAAGTTTGCCAAAGAATCCCCTTACAAAACTGAAACACTTAAGCTGCTCAGTTCAGACAGAATAAACTATTAGACATGCAGAATTCTAACTGTTGTATTACTGTATCTTATACTATGCATCTTAAACAATAGTAGATTGATATTTGTTCCTAGGATGTTACAAGATTCCCCAACTCAGTCCAGCAGGATGACCTACAGAAGTAGTAATGTAGCTTCTACCAGTACTTCAAGGAAGGTGGTGAGGACAGTAACCCAGGTATGGAGTAGACACTGATTTCTATTTAGCTTTCAGGAACTACTGTACACTTCTAACACAGATGCAGAAGAGGGGCCCCATGTGCTCAAGAAAGTGAGTGATCTTCTCAGCAGTACTTGCACTTATTGATATCTCAGACCCCTCACATCTTTCCTAACCCACCAAAAATGGTTTACTGAAAAGCTAGAGTAGCTTCAACTCAGTCTTTCTCAGTAGGCAAATTGTAAACAATGTCCTGGAAAAGAAGGTAGCTAATCTTGAGTCCCATCAAACTGAAAAGCATAAATCTTCGTGGTTGTGAAAAAGAAATGAACAAACAAAAATAGACAAAAAAATCCCACCACCAACAGAAAGAAAAGGCCTAACTTCTAAATTCTTGAACTCAGCAATGTCTCTCACGTTTGTTCAGAGCATGCCTAGCAGGCTGGGTTTCCCAGAGATACTGAAAGACCTTTTTCTCAGTGATAACTGAGTTTTGGCATGAGTTACATTTTGAGAATTAATTTCGGCCAAGGATGTCTCTGCACTGACAAAGCACATTCTGAGGTACCTAACCAACTTCTGTATGTTGCTTGGTAGACTTCTTATATCTGTAGTCAAATAAGGTGCTGGCAGTGACAGGAAAACCCATGTGAATATTCCCTGACTTCATTTCTCTGCAACCTTAAGAACACTAATGTTATGAGAACAAAGAATAAAAACAATTTCTCTTTTCTGAAAAGTAGTGGTAGCTTCAGTGAGCTATTTGACAGCTTATCACTACGACCTGCTGTAACTCTACAACTGAGGAGACAGAACAGGAGAGAAATTCATTACCCAAAGCAGTACGTGAGAAGTGGGAAATCCTCATGCTGGTTTTGCGTCTGTAGCCACCATCTCATGAACCTATAGTCTTGTTCCCTTAGTAAACTTTGGTCTTAATTCTCTACACTATTACATATCTCTCATGTTCAAATTACTCAAAGTGCAGGCCCTGGATACCCTATAAAAACTTTTGACACAGAGCAAATTTCTTCAGTGGTCTCTATGTGCTGCCACTGCTAATTAAAAGAAGATACCTTCTTTTCCCAAAGCAAACCCAAGACTGTATCCTATAGCTGATGATATTCCAGTTTAATCAGAGAAGCATACATGTCACTCAGTTTAGTCCATGTTCTTTGCATTAATGTACAAGCCATCTGTCATTCAAACCTTGAATTTTGTTTTTAGAAATCTCTGGAATTCCCATCTTCCATGTCCACATGTATGAAACCCAAATTTCTCAGCCACAGCTGCAGGATAATTTTCAATAAGTTTTCTCATTAGTTTTTAGGTGTTAGGAACAATTCACCTCTTGAAAGTGGGCCTGTTTCTACAGGGAAAATTATTTTACGTGTATGTGAGGTATGAGAGACGCTATGTTTATTTCCCCAGTGATGGTTGGAGTATGTAACATAAAGTAATTGTATTAACTACATTACCTTAATTGTCTTAACATGCTGGAGGCAGAAGAATTTGTCCACAAATGTTATATAGGGACAATTTGGTCATAGTTTGGTTTTTGGAAGAAAGTAACATGTTAAAGTTGATTGCTTTAGTCTGGGATTTTCAGAAGCTGTGAGACTAAAAATAAGAAGATATGTAGGAAAATTAAGGAACTCAGCTTCTGTTACTTAAGATGTTAACAATTCTTTAATGTGAAGACATAATGGTAAGTGAATAAAGCAATGTGGTATTTTTCTTCTTTTAATTAGCAATGTTACCAAAACACAAATAAACAATACAATAATATCACTAAGAAGTGACCTATGATAATTTCATATTACTAAGGATGAGACTATCTATAACTAAAGATAAGAATAAAAGAGCCATAAGACAGACAGTGACAGAACAGGACAATGGAAACAGGTGAGTACTTCTGAAGGGCAGTAAATGGGTCAGCAGATTAATAAGAGAGAAGAACATAGGCAAGGAAAGAGAGCAACAAAAGAAAGGAAAAGTTTGATTCAGAGGGATTGAGAAGACAGGAAAGTGATTGAGCAGAGGTCCTCTAAAAGAAAGATGATAATAGAGATTTTGGAGATGATCTTTCAATAAGCAGAAAAGGGAAGAAAGAAAACCTGAGCCAATGTACCTCACTTCCAGTTGCTCTTGCTACAGGGCAGTAGTAGTTTTAGTTGTCCTTGGCCAATTTTTTTTTTCCCCTCAACTACCATGGAGTGATTAATATTTAGTGTTCTGGTTGTTGACAACTCCAGATTAATTAAAGTTTTGTCATAATTAGACACAATTTTAGTTCATCCATGGTTCCTACTGTATGCTTCACAACTCCGTGAAGTAAAATGCCCACAGAAAAGTACACAATATATGGTACCTGCAGGTACAGCATTGCCAAAGCCACATTAAGCACTCAACTTATAAGCATCTCATAGACCAAAACTACCATAGACTTATACCATATTCTACATATTTGTCCAGGTCTGGGTAGAGACTGTAAAATTCCAGAGGTATCTGAAAGTCCCTACTTCTCAGAAAACGGCAGGTTTGAACGTATTATAAAGCAGTGCTACAGGTACACACAATACAGCAGGCTTGAAACTTCTGTGATTCCTAAGAAGGGCAAAAGTGCCTCTCTTCTAAACATTCACCACTGATGCTGAACACAGAGTCTGGCCTTTATTTGCAAAACAAAAAGGTACTATATGTTGAGGTCTAGTAGAATGCCCAGGACTGTTGTTCATTTTCTCCATTTCATTCCCTAGATCTAATTGTATTGAATCGAGGTGATAGTATCAAATATATCAGGCGCTATAATTGTATGCTATTTTAGCAGTGTAGCACTGTATTGCTTTTCTTGTGTAACTTTGCAACAGAGAGCTCTCAAGCCAGTGAACCCTATAAATCCCAACAACATTGCTTGGATCTTTTGGTTAATGTACCCCTCCCTTGAAAACTGAGAAAATCACTAGATTGTTCTGTGAGAATGAAGTAATCACCAAACCAAAGTTTCCATGGTTAAAAAATATTTACAATTAATTTGCCTATATTCAAATATACTTCTTCCTAATCAGCAAGAGATTCTGAACTACGAAAAATTTTAGTACTAACTCTCAAACCAGCTGCAACAATTTTACTAACAGAAAAGAAACAGTGGAAAATGAACTTCCACATTACAAAATGTGCTTGGAAAAGTGTCTTGTCTTTTATTTCATCACACCTAGCTGCACTAGCCATACAGTAAGACATCCAAAGACTCTAAAACTAATAAAAGATTGATTTCTTTCTTTATTGATTCTTTCTTTATCTATGCGTTAGCAATAGAGAATGTCTGTACATTAGCATCAAACTAGAAGGCAGCCCTTGAAGAATCATAGCTGCAGATTGGCGCAAAAGCATCTACTCTAAATAGGCATGATAGATAAACTCCTATTTGGATCTGACACTACAAACATGACCCCTGGAATGGCAGCAGACTTCAGGCTGGTGGTATTGTCAAAAAGAAAGGTGATAATTTGGAGGAAAATATTAACAGGAAGGAAAGATAAGGAGAAAAAGGACATTGGAAAGAATGAGATAATGAAGCAGGGTAAGAGGAGAAGGCAGTAGGAGAGGCAGCTCTGGCTTAGATGGAAATGAGTCAGTGCATAAATAGTACAGGTCCAAATCTCCTCAAGGCACCAAGTTCTTCAAATGCTTAAAGAACCCTCCTTAAATAACATCTGGATCTGTCCTTGTAACTGAAGTTTCTGACTGGTCTTCCTTCTGATTTTTAGCCTGGAGGATGGGTAGGAGAAGAAGATGACTTGAATTTTGTTTTTTCCCAAAACTCTCTCTTGCATGGCTGTGGGATCAGAGTGATGCTTAGAAGAGTTAGAGTTACAGCTGGGCCCCATCATATCCCTTCTCCTCCAGGACAGCTGCCCATGTCATCTGGTAGAAATGCAGTTTCTACCTCACACAAAGTCTCTCTCTCACCACGCAGTAACTACAAGGCCTATTTTCCAGTGTTGTAGCATATTCCTGCCGTTGCATTTTTCTGTTCCCACCCATCATTTATTCATAACAGATGACATAGTTGCTGAACAAATATATGGTGAAGGTGTATTCAGCCTGTATAAAAACTCTAAAACATGTGCAGAAAGTCCATTGACAGACTCTTCATCTTTATTAGCCTAGGTTTGTGAAAAGCCCTCCCCCTCTGCCTTTATTGTTTCCTTTTTCTTTCCTTCCAAATAACAGTCTATATAGATGTAACCTGAATATTTAAGACCCCAAGCGCTTAAATGTAATCCATGTCTGTTCATTTTCTTTATGGAAAGTTAGGCTGTGATTAGACACAAAATAACTATAGCTAATAAATCTGCTTCCAAGGACTGAGTAATCTCATTACAAGTGGGAAATGATGGTTTATTCATCAACATACGGAATGCTTTAGAAGTGCTGGAATAGCAAAAATAATGTGAAGAGGCAGAGAAAGTCAGCTTGAAGAAAGGAAAGAACCTCTGGTGATGTTTTACATATGTAGCAACTTCTGTGGGAAAGATGAATAATACCTCTCATGTCTACCCCAGAAAATAATTCAGGCAAATTGTCACAGTAAAGATCTTTGGGGTGCAAGGCATGCATAAGTGTTTACAGTTAATGTAATAGGTTAATTTGAATGTTCTTAAAAGAAATGAGAACATACGTTATATGTGGTGGAAAGGAGGTATAAGTATCATTTTGATGTGCATTTTCTTTCTGCTTGGAAAAGTCAACAGAATTCTTTTCTGGCACTGCAGACCTTGTGGTGAGGTGTCAGGCCAGTATTATATGACACCCAGCATTTACTTCCAAAAAAATGGGAACTTTTTTAAGCTAATCGTGTTTTTGCTGGTTTAATTCAGTTTGGGAGAAAAAGACGGCTCTGCAATATTCCAGAGAGAATCTATCTTTCTTCAGGCTTCATTTCTTCCTTTCATGTTTCAATACAATGCCTATAGTGACAGCTGATTCCACAGAGATGGAAGCTGAAATACCAGTCCAAAAGAAGTTGTAACTGTTGACACTCATCATGGTTTTAAGAACCTTGATTGCCAAATTAGAATGTTTAATTATCACATTTTTCTGTTTTCATCAGTGAAATGTGTGTATTATTTTTTAATTTGTGCAATGAAATCTGAACAAATATCAAGCCCTAGCTGTCTTCTGTGTATTTTATTTTATGACTGGCTGTGGGGAGGGGTTTTCTTTTTGGGGGCAGATGTGGTATTCATTCATCAGCTGTTCATAAATTGAAATGCTTAGCTTTTCCATTGGAAAGTAAAGCACTGTGAACATCTCTCCTGGACCTAAATTAAATGTCACCTTTATACCTGTCAACTTTCATACACTAATCGCAAAGATGCTCTGGAGAGCTGCCAGCAAATATGTTTACAAGTCATGAATATGTGAATTGTTCTTCATTCTGGCCAAATGGAAGAAGCTGTTGAGTTCCTATCCAAAATAAGAAGACTGGCACCCTCAAAGCCAAAGCTCCAGATGTGGGCAATGTCTCAGCAGAGGTTGCATAACATGCATGGAACTGTCTACACAAACTGAAGAGACTACAGAACTGGGCTTTTTTATTTATTTATTTTATTTTGTTGAAACTGGCTGCTTCATGAGAAGCAGATAGAAATTAAAGTCTGGAAAGAGTAGGAGAAACAAGTGTGGCTCTGAGAAGGTGCTAAAAGAGAAAGAAGATTTGGAAAATATGAGAATTTGAGCAAGGTAGTCTCCATCTACCTCTTTTTTTCCAAGCAAATGGGATTTGGTATTTACTGTAAATAGACTACATTATGTCAAAGAAATTTCTGTCTCATGAACTCATGGTCTTTTTACTGGGAAAACAAAACAAACCCAAAACTATGCAAACCCCTGAATATTGACTAATTGCTAAGATTTCATGGGATAACAAATGTTTTTTTCCTGAAAGTAGTAGAATAATGAAACAATGTTGTCTAAATTTGTACATAACATTTCTTTCACAGCTAGAACAGGGAAATAAATAGAAGATCAAAGACCAAAGGAAATTTAGAGAACTACCATCAGACCATTTCCAGTGAGCAGCCAGCTGAATTCTAGGAGAGTGAAGGAACACAAAGTCTTGTCAGGAGGGAGAAAAAATTATTGTCAGTTATTTTCATAGAATCATGAAGCAGTTGAAGTTGACAGGGACCCAGGGAGACCATCCTGTCCATCTTCATTAGGAGCATGCTGTTCAGCACTTAGACCAGTCAGGTTTTGAATAACTGCAAGGATGGAGATACCACAACCTCATTAAGCACCTCTCCAGGCAACCTCTATGTTTTAGCAATACAGACAGACTGAATGAAGCAGACAGGTGTCAAAGTGAAAATTAAAAAGGACCTGTGACCCTGAACAAGGAAAGACAAAGATATAGGAAAAATACTTAGATATATACATACAAGGAGCTCAAAAGAAAGAAAAATTCAGAAAAAAAGTCTATTTTTGTGAGGTTTCAAGGTAAATTTGAAACTTTGTTTTCTCTCTAAGAAATGGCAAAATTCTCAATTACTTGCAGCATAGAAAGATATTATCCTAAAGTTTGAGAAAAATAGACATAAAAAGGTAAAGACAAGTGGTTGTAAGGCAAGTAGCAAAGGAAAATAATCACCAGACAACAGTTTAATGCCATGGGAGCATAGTTAGTAATAACATAAATCCAGAAGGACATGAATAAAGCTGGATGGAAAGTCCTTCACATTAAATGTATTGCCGCTGAGACTCCAATTCTATTTCTAAATGTGAAATTGCCAACGAATTCATAAGTGATAAGAGTTAGAAGAAATCCAAACATGGATCCACATTTAAATGTTTGAAGTCTCACAGTTTTGCATATGAGCATCTCCAGCGCAGAGCCACAAAGATGATGTAGNTGATCTTTCGAGGTCCCTTCTAACTCCTAATATTCTGTGATTCTGTGATTCTGTGATCAGACTAAAACCTACACTGCTTGTGGATCCAACAGATGAACATTGACAGTGTTCAAGGCTGGGCTGAATGTGGCCCTAGGCAACCTGCTCCAGTGTGTGGAGTCCCTGCCCATGGCAGGGGGTTGGAACCAGATGATCTTTAAGGTTCCTTCCAACCTGTGCTTTTCTGTGAGTCTATGATGATTCTATAATTAAAAGTCCAAATCTTAAATGAAAGACTGCTGTCTATTCATAATATAAGTGAAGCTGAACCTGGAAAGATCACCCAAAAAGTAAACATTTGGATAAATGATTTGTAGAAACTGCCCATTTCATTGTGTTGTGCTACTGATCAAATTTAAATGACTTCTTGTTAACTTCTTTTAAAAAAATTATCTTTCCCCTTCACAGGGTCACGACTGTAAAATGGGTGATACCACACAAGAGCAAGGAAATTGCAGTAGAGACTGTGGGTTCACAAACATAATTTTTAAAAAGAAATACTAGCTCAAACTCTCTTCTGCATTCATGCCATTCCTTCTCTCTTCCTCCTTATCTGACACCACAGTGAGTACAAAGCTCCACTATAAAATGTCTTGAGCACAGATTCAACAAGCAGTAATACTTTACATAAATTTTTTGGGGGGGGATATATCAGTAATTCTTAACAATCTTTCGCATACTGAAGAAACTACAAAACCTTTTAGTCCGACCTGAATCTAAAGCACTGGGTCTCGTTCTACACCTACAGGAGTTTCACAGGTTTGAAGTTAGCCAAAGGCAGTTTGTGACAACAGAGTAGTGCTGAGGCCCAGACTCAAGCCCACTGAAAAAATATATTAAAAAAAAACCCTAACAAAGACACAAGCAAAAACCAACAACAAGCAAAACCAAACCAAAACAGAAAAAACACCCCAAATAACAACAACAAAAAAATCCCACAATATAGTCCACATACCACATGAACAATTTTCATTGGTGAAAAAAAATACCCAATAGAAAGACAGGGCCTTTTCTGCAAACAATTTCTTGAAGCTCTTCATTTGCAACAGGGTAGAAAGCCAAACTAGTTCAGAAATTTGGAAGGTGTATTATTTAGTGATCTGTTAAGTGAATACAGTACAGAATGCAAAAAGATATGCTGGCAATCACAAGTACAAACTCTCATGTTTATGAAATAGACAAAATGCTATAAATAAACATCTGGGAAGTCCTGGTGCTTGCTTGAGCCAGTTGAGGCAATAAATAAATAAATATTGCTCCTCCTTGCCAAGATGATGGATAAAATGCTCTCACAATATTTCCAGTACTTTATGCCTATGGCTTGATCATAAATCACAAGTAAAATTTTTCCATGAGCATTTTGGAATTTCCACTTCTGTACAAGATTGGGAAATGCATAGCCACCACCAGCATAGGAAAAAGGAGTTTCAAGAAGCTTCTGCATCACAAAATCATTTGAGTGTGAGTCATTTTGTCTTCATACAGTGTGTGTCAACTGTAGCACTCCATAACTCATTATTGTGATAACAGACACAGCACCATCCATAGTAGGGCAATCTTAAGGACTTCTACCTGGATAGGACCTAGAGACTTCATGAGAAGAAAATGTCTGGGCCGTTACACAGAAGTCCCATAAGAATTCAGAAAGTGAGGAAATGGTGGAATAATCAAAGTGGAGCCTGTTTACGGAGCAGAGGGTGCCACATGAGAAGGACAAGACAGCTACAGTGGTGCATCAGAAACAGGGAAGAGTTGTGTTTCCTCTGGCATCAGAGCTATTGGTGGGAGCTTTCATCAGGCTTATTGGGTTGCCAAGGCATGGAAAGAGTAGTCTTTGTCAATACGAAGAGCTTTTTTCTCCTTATTTTACTGGCTATGTTCCTGCAGTGTGCGGGAGCGGCAGGGGAACCCATGACCCATGTGGGTTCCACAGGACTGCAGGCTACAACTGCCTACTGCTTGGCACATCTGTAGTGAACTTCAACAGCACTACACACCATGTGTAACTGGTCTGCTGTTCTGCTGGCATTCCCTCTGATCATTGTCTTGACTGCTTTGGGTATCATAGTCCAAACCCTCCACCCTTTCAGCGCTCAATCTCTACTTAATACCAGGTAGAGTGAAACCTTCAGAAAAATCCTTCTTGCAACACTAGCAGGTTTCACAGGCTGTCCTAGTAATGTTTTCTTAGCGCAGCATCATAGAAGCAAGTGGCTGGAAGGTGCCTCCAGAGGGGAGATGTTCAGGCCATCTCTATGTTTGGGGGCAGCTTCAAGTGTTTCTACATCATACAGACACCTGTGCATTCAAAAGAACATATATTACATGATTAAAAAGATCCTGCAATTTCTCGAAGTAGTTATACTAGTGCTCATTTTATGTCTGGTCTAAGTCAATCTTACTGCAAAATAAGCCAGTTTCTGCATGTCCTATTACCCATGATCCAGGAATCCAATCAGTCACTGTCTTCTGTGTAGCTGTCTTGGCATACCTCTTATCATTTGCCTTTTCAACTCCTCATTTTCAGACTAAACAAACACAGGTCTCTCAGCTTTTCCACAGGTGTCTTATTTTCCAAATGTCTATTTAGTAGGAAACCACAGGCCAGCTTACAGCTTTAACTTTGAAATTAAGGACTTAGCTTCTATTATCTATATACAGTAAATAACAATGTAATATAAAATATTGAAAGATAACTGACAGGAAATTTCAGAAGGGATTTTATAGCTTGATAGCACCTAAAAAGCTCTTACATGTAAAGGGTTTTAGTGCTCTGGATAGTCTCAGTCTGGTAGATGGTGAACATACAAAGGAACTCTGAAAATACCATGTTTACTATGTTGAAAAATAACTTCTCCTTCCAAATTCCTATCTCTCCCTATAGCTCTCTAAACAATTTCTGTTTCACAAAGCAAATTTAATTTATATCTGAAAGAAGAAACTGAAAAGGTGGAGGATCTCATAGGTTCCTCTTCAGTCTGCCCTGATACTTCATGTGCTACAGCAAGCATCTTGCTCAGCACTTGCAAGAGTCATTTCACACCTCATGACACCATTGCACTTTTTGCCTCGCAGAGTGTGCTGTTTCTCATGTTCAGCAAATGGCATGTGTGCCCACATAGGCAAGAGCAGACAGAAGCCCTCATACTGAGCCATCAGTGTAACACTGCTGCCAGCTGCTCTCAGATTCAGAGCTGCTCGCAGCGAGGCCTACTGTTTAAGTTTTGAGGATGGCTGCTGTAAAACTATGTCACTCCATAACACAGCATGTGGTGTCTCCAGAAGATTGCCGTGGATAGCCTGAGTTCTTCAGAGGTTGCCAGAGAGCTTCCCCCAGCATCAATGGAGCCTCACACTGGATGGGGACCGCTGTGCAGAGCCAAGTGGGTTGCCTCAGTCAGTTGTCCTGTCCTCTCTCTGTGCTGTGAGTTGCCTCCTGCTGATGGCTAGCATCAGTGTTGTGATGACAACAAGATGAGAGGGTGTTTGCCCATTGGCCTCAGATCAGCTCTAGGGAGAAGGGGAAAAGGATCTCCTGAGTGTGACAGAAAAGGATTTTCTAAATCTATTGCAGACTGTGAACAGCAGGGTAGCGAGGAGATCCTACTACCATCTTTTATCCACATATGGTCATGTTAAGTCCCACACGGACATGCCTGGGGTAGCATCTTAAGTGTCTTAAGAAACTTGTAAGGGAAAAAGGTGTCTGATGCAAAACTTCATGAACATTCTTAAATAATCTTCCACCTTCTGCCTCATTAAAAAGAAAGTATGGAGTTCTGTGGTACTGTGGGGCAAGCACTCTTCCCACCCTAGAGTGTTCAGAGAGCTGGAGGAGAAATCCCTGGTCTGACTGGAAGAAAATGATGTGTTTCTACCTGGGTGTAAGGGCTTTCCATCACACTTAATGCCCTGTTTCTTCAGGGATCAGGATGTCAAATCTAATGATTCTCTTTCTAAGTCATATGGTTGCTATCTGGAGTCCTAATTACTTCTGTACCTTTCAGTACACCTTTTACTGTGACAAAAGGATAAAATAATAGGGAAATGCCTGCATTCTGTAGGTTTTAATGAGATTTCAGAGATAGACCACAAACATTTGTAGTAAATAGTAGATATAGCAAATCAAAATGCTTGGAAAAGAACAGTTATGTACTCTGACACATGGCTCTCCAGGATTTCTTCTACTGAATTACACAATGACTGTAGTTGTTCCTCTGTGAAACAAATGAAGCTTCTTAGGGATATACCTGAGACTTCGGGATATATATGGTCACCCAACTGATGTTTTTGACAGACCAATCACATCTCATCTGCCAGCACTATGAGATAGCTGCTCATCTGATAGAAAATCTGCATGATCTATATAAACACTTCCGGAAAATTTTCATTTTCCATGAAAAATAGACATTATAGGGAAAATAGAATTATAGTGTCTATCCTTTTTCATCTTTCCTTCCTTTACAATTCATCTACACTTTTTTTTCAGTTCTTTCCTCTTCGTCTCCCTCTCCCTCCTTTTTTTCCATTCTTCTTTTTTGAGCAATTAACTCCACAGAAGCCAGCAAGCAAATAGCAGGGGTTTGTCCTTTTTATGTTGAAGAAGCTAGAAACACTAGCAGTTTCACAGTTTTCCTGGTTATGGGGCTGTCATTCAAACAGGTCATGTTTATGATATTATTAAAGTGAAATCCCTCACATTTTTTCAGTCTATGTATTTCTCTTTTTGGTTTATCTAATCCATGAGCCTCCAAGATATTTCTCTACTCATGATACGCCAGAAGGGCCATGAGCATATTTCATGTTGTCCATGCCTTACATTTAAATTATTTCCTTTTCTAAAGATTAAATCCATATGATCTTTGTCTCTTCGATTCTTCCCTAGACTCAATTTCTGACTAAACTGGAGGCAGGATGAGGGCCCCATTGACCCATGGCCAGGTTCTGTAACCCAGAACACATCTGGGAAGGAAAAGCAAATCAATTGTTGGTCCTACAATGTCTGACATGCCCCTACTTTCCTCACAGACTTTCTTCCTCATTCTGCTGCCCTGAACTCCCAGCCCCCCTTTGCCTTTTAACTGCTCCCTGACTTCTTGTTCCATTTATTCTCCTCTATCTCTCTGCACAGATTCTCCCTCTTTCCCAAAGCTGCTTTTTGATATTCCTCCATCACTTCCCATCCAGCATGCACATGTTGCACTTTCTTTTCATAACCAGCTTCTGGTTAGCCTGTAGACTCTGATTACATTTCTTCCATTTACAGACACACATCCTTTAGCAGAGCTGGATATTAGTGAAACGCCAGCAGATATTTCTCAGATTTCAGCCAAGAGCAAGGTTCAGATTTACATTGCTTGGGTGTGACATGGAATCAGCAACCAAAGTATGTTTCTTTTAGCAACTAAGTTCATATAACCCCTAGCTCATAGGCAGATACTTGCTGGGATATTCTGCCTGCCAGTGCTTACTCTAATTCATTTGATGCCTGAGAGCAGGGCATATCTTTCTGCAAATTTTCTTTTCTTTTCTTTTCTTTTCTTTTCTTTTCTTTTCTTTTCTTTTCTTTTCTCTTTTATTAAAACCACACATTATTCTTTGTCTTGTTTCCCATAGAAGAGACAAGTTTCCAGTGAACACCTGAGAATACCTGGGGGAGGAGTGAAGCCAGGCTTTGTGCCTTTCCATAGGGAGTTACATACCTGTCCACATGTACACAGAGCAGCAGATTTCATCTAACAACTGGTGGTTTATTCAGAAATTTTGTCTTAAGAACCTCTTGCTCATTCAACCTGAGGTCTGGACCACAAAACCAATCCTGAATCATGAGCAGGTTTGTGCAATTCTAGGCAAGACCAGCAAGAGGTTATGGACTTACATGAAAAAAGCTTGCAAACTTAAGTTCTCCACCTTAGCTAAAACAAAGCTGGCAATGTACTATAAAAAAAACCACTTGAGGGCTCTGGCAGTCACAAAGCAGAAACATAAATGCAGTACTGTTTTCCTAATATGGGCAGTTTAAAAACAGTTCTACTAAAGCGTAAAAGACCTGTTAGAAGAGAATGCCTTTGATTAAGAAATCTCAAACCACATCAGACTACCCTATTGTTTCATAACAACCACCTTCAGAAAACTCACAATATGGACTGCTTGTGCCAAACACAATGCTCAAGATGCCAGCCACTGTCACTGTCTTCCCTTTGTGATCTGGGACTGGGAAGATTGGCCTCAACAGAGAGTTCTCTCCCTTTAATAACTCACAGATGACTTTGCTGGCATTTTTGCAGATCCTCCCAGAAGTTTATGAGGTGTTTATAGTTCAGTTACTGCTGAATCAGTGCATCTTTATAAAACAGGAAAAGAGAAATACACTTCCATTATCGTCTTGAACTGAGGTTAATTAAAAGCAGCTCTTCAGCTGGTTGTGGCCTGTTTGCTGGTTGTATTTTGACACATATTGTTAGTGATATCTGAAAGCAGTGGTTCTGTTTGTTTATCAGGGCATACAAGTATATCTGGTAAAGGCAATTCTGCACAGAGGTGTCTGAAAAAGAATGCTAACACATATGTGTACGTGTGTGTATATTTGTACACAAATACTTATTCTGAGGTCTCACTCCCTCATCTCCTGTAATTCACACAATCATTCATATCAAGAACAATCTATCTAGCCATATTTCCACAGTAGATGTTATTTCATTTCTGGAAAAAATTATGAAATCTTGCTGCAAAGGAGCAGATCCTGATATTAGTTTATCAGTTACTTTCAGAAAGCCACTTCCAGTATTGCTCTCAAATGAGAGAGACTGGTTTAGAATACACTCAAATACCATTAAATGGCAAACCAGAATGAAGCAAAACCAAAACCAACCAACCAAACAAAAAATATTCACCACATGTCCCTTGTAAGCCTACACTCTTAGAATTGGTCAGTAACATAAAGCTGACGCAGTGCTGTGGTAGCTTTTTTCAGATATCTTGCATGGGAACCAAATCTTCAGCTCGTATAGTTCCCCCACTGCCTTCTATCTGGTTTTACATTTTCCTTAATTGCAGTTGGGTATTTTAAAATATCTGCTGAAATTCTAATTACAACTGCAGTAAACATGAAAGTCTTCTGTTAAATTACTCACATAAGACTGATTTTGGCTTGGTTTGTTTTTTAATGTGAAAACAACAAACATTCCACAGCCAATTATACATACCTTAAATGAAGTTCAGAGCAGAGAAAGACCCTGGTCACCAACGCTATTTAACTCCGAGTAGCCAGCTCACAGAACTGCGGATGCAGATAAAGAAAGGCTAGAGATATTCCACAAAAATGCCGAAAACAAGTGCTTGGTCAGCCCACTGGTCTAGCTTTAGTAATTCATGTTATAGAGTTAAAAGCTACTGTTCATTGTCTCTCCACAGTGCTGGTTTTACAAGGGGAAGAGTGGTGAAGGTTAGTCAACATGCAGACCTTCCCTTCAAAGATATTGCTACTGATTTTGGCACCAAGAGGGGTTATCAGCCACTGTTTGAAAGTAGGGAAAGTATATTACCATCCAAGCTCATATGATGGAAGGTATGCAGAGCATCATGGGAGTGGTTTCACTCCCATGAAATGGAAGAAGATCAAAAGGACACTGTTTGGATTTTTGTAGTTAAGGCATGACTTGGAGATAGTTAACAAAGAACCTCTTTGATCTAGAATCTTTTATTACCGCTGAGAATAAATGCAAGGAACAAAATATTCACTTTTATTATGCTTTTATCTTCCTCTCCCCTGTCCCAGGAAAGTGAACAATTCACAACCTGATGCAGGTTTTGGAAATGTAACTGTGTTTCAGAGTTCCTTTTTACCTGCATTTCTAGCAACCAGCCACAAAAGCTACAGATTGTTAAAAAAACCCCTGGGTTTGGGCTCCTGCTAAAATGTAAGACTGATTCTTTAGAAAGCTCTGAGGAAAAGTAAAGCGTGCCAAGTGTAATTTCACATTCTTGCTGATTGTCCTTTTTCTCCATTGCAGTCATTCATTTGGTCTGTCACATGTCCCAAATTATAAGACTACTATGAGGAACATTTATCAGAAAGTTTCTGGCTCATGAATGTCAATGACTATGTGGGTTTCTCTGAAAGTTTCCAGACTATTATTCTTCTCTGTTCTCAAAGATGTATCACCTCTTTCTATTTTTAAAGAGGAACTGAAGTGTTAATCCTGTAATTGCATATATTATTACTGTGTCATTTATGCTTCTTTTTTCATGAGATAAAAATGAAAATTGGTTTAGTCAGATAAGCGTATTGTGATCATTTAGTGAAAAGACAGCTCATGCAGAACTACCAGGAACCTATCTTTTTCTACTTGACAAAACCTTTACCAAGTATGACTATAACTGGCCAGTAAATCTAAACAGGAGCCCTTTGATTTCCCAGGGGCTCTAGCAACACAAACTTTCATTCAACGCTTTGACTTTGAATAGGACTGAGGCAGATGCTGTATTTCACCCACTTTATATGTTAGTACAATTTATTAGTCATTTTTCCAGTATAAATTCAATTTCAGATCAGACTTTATTCTTTTCTAGTTTTAGAAATTTCAACAAATTGTGTCTGGATTTTTTATCTTCTGAGAGACAGAAAATCACTTGCTCTGAAAACAAGGTAAGAGTACTTGCACGATGTTTCCATCAGGATCATAAAATCATTATATTATACATTGCATAAAGGGGAAAACAAAATTTAAGTAATGCTAGGCAGATTTTCTTCAAGTATTAGGAACAAGCTGGGTAAAAATCTAGGGAGGTACTTGATTTTTCAGTCTGAGTATTTTAAACAAGTTTCTATTGTTCTCCTAAATCATGACCTTTTTGCAATCTTGTGTCCAAACTTTACTCCTTATTTACTCCCCTGCTGACTTTTTTTCTATGATAGATGCGCCACCCTTCAATAAAGTCTAATCTTTTCAGGATAAAATCTGCTTCCTTGAAGACTCAGTTTATGAGTTTTTAGGGATGTATCGTGTAATCACATATTCTGTTATAAATGAAGTAGCAAATAGCCATAGGAAACAGAACATTTTACTTGGGTGTAACACTGGAACACATGACATGCAGTTTTACTATGTCTACTTTGTGTTTGAATCACCTGATGCCATCGTAGGAGCACAACTGGCAGAACAGCACCATCCCAAATTAGACAACTAGATGAAAGAGTACACTGGGAAGCAGCCAGTCATGAACTTCCTTTTTTATAGCCATAACTTAAAAGGGCAAGTCTTGACAAATATTTGGTTACTATTCACTCCATTTTGGTTCAGACACTGGCCAACTGTAGCACTCAAATGAAGTCACATTTTGTTCTTATTCTTGTTCTGACAACCACAGACTCCCTTTATATATGTCAAAAATATCTGTGATGTAGGTAAAAAAGTTTTAGTCTTTATTATTTCTGTGCTGTTTATATAGTGGAATGTTGAATAAATTCAATCTTAAAGAAAGCCCCATGGATTGATCTTGGCAGTCGATCCCATGCTGTGAGCAAGAAGGGAGCTTCTACTTCACATTTCTTTAGATTAGTTGCTGGATTCTAGTTCCTAACAACTGCTCAGCTGTTATTGTCAGTGTTATGAAGCAGATTTCTCTTAAGTAAGTTGGTCTGTATAAATTTTGGGAGAAAATGTTCTTCTTTCCATGTTCTTCTTTCCCTTACGGTGATTTTGAGAGACTCACTGTGCATAAGAAAAATCCTAGATTCTCCAGAGTTGTTGCAAAGAGTATGTATTTTGCTCCTCCTGCAATATATAATATACAATTATATTAACACATGGAATTCTTTCTGGAAGTTGTTTCCACAAAGGACTCTGAATAAAGAGAAAGGAAACATAAGGAATTTGGAGCAAGTTTTATTCAGTGAGACTTGAGTTTAGGCTTGTGGATTTTTGTGCTTTTCCAAATAGAGTTTGATGGCGGCACTAATATGTAGCATAACGGACGACAAAGACTAGCTGTTCTTTGAGAATTAATCTCATAAACTGCTTCTAGAGAAGGTCACATTCAGAACCCCCAGGGCTTCCAATCTGTTCAGACTTGAAAGGTATGTCAAGGAAGAATTGATTTTAAATCATCCAATTTTAACATGCAGTTGAGCCCCAGCACTGTGAATCCCCCATGCACACAGCAGAACACCAGTACAAAGAGCATGTTTAGAAGCAGGCTGCTTCTTTCTTGAATTTTGCATCTCTGTGAAAATACATGCAATAACTAGAGATCAAAAAAAAATGTAGTGATTTATTCGACACAATACCTCTTATGACCTTTAAGATCAAAAGGTGCACTTCCTGTCACAAAAGTTGTATTACTTGCAGTGCAAGTACTGTGCAGAGCATGTAGGATTCTGCTCTGATTTGTTATCTTCCATGCTCCACTGATGTTTTCAAGCAAAAAGCTCCTAAAACTGCCAGGCAAAAGTTCACTTACCTTGTGAATATGTGTCAAGAAAAAAAAAAAAAACAACATGAGAAGCAAGGCAAGATAAGGCAAATTAAAAGTTCATTAAAACTTGGATGCTATATTATAAAAGACCAGCTGTCAATGTGAGATTTGGGTTCAACACAGAAACGTAGAAATCCAAGGAGTTGCCACTGAGCCCCTTTTTCTGATTTGTAGGCCCCTTCGAACTTTAATAATGGTTACTTAGTAATGGAGACAAAATATCCAGAAAGATTCAGGTTTTTAAGAAGAGGATAGATGTGTTTCTTCAGGGGATGATTTAGGGGTAAGTGTAGTGTAGGGCTATCGGTTGGACTAGATGATCTTGAGGGTCCTTTCCAACCATAATGATTCTGTGATTCTGTGATTCTGTGAAAGTTCATTCTTTCTAAGGTTGTGAGGTGCTTCTTATTAACAGTCAGCCCATCTCATTTGAGCCAGAGGAAGATTACTAGTAACAAGATTTTTCTCTCTAAGTCAACAGGCAACTCTGTTTCACAAGGACTGGCTAAAATCTGGGCTACATCATGGACCACGGAACATGATTTGGGAACTGTCCCAGCAGAAAAGTCCACTGCTCTGAATAAGATTTCATATCTTGTATTCATAGGAATAGCTCTCTATGTTGGACTCTAGGCTTTTGGTGTTAAGAAGTATTCAAATACCTGCAGTGGATGTTTGCACTGCAACTTTCAAGGAGACAATGAATGTTAATTTTTGCAGACTAAAATTACTAGAAGTCCAGATGAGAGAAATCAATCCACTTTCAATGGATATTCAGTTGACACCTGTAGTGGTTTTGCCCAGGCCACTTCCCTGGTAGCCAGATTGTAACCAGCTTGTAACCAGGAAAGTGGTCAGAAGGTCCCAGTATTCCATGCAATTCCACGTGACCAACAGTATAAATAAGGAGAGCAGAAGCCTGCTCGCTCTCTTCCCTCCAGTGGATTCAGAGACGCAGCTTCTCTGCTGTCGGTCCTGCCCGTGTGGGGGAGTGAGGCCTGGTAGGCCTTGGGAGCAGCGGTTCCTGTACTTCAACAAGTAGTAGTGAGATTTATTTTCTTTAACTCGCATATCTGTTTCGGTCTCTCTTCTCTGCTTTCTTTTTCCCTTGTCCCTTTTTCCCTTCCCTTCTCCCTTACCCTTTCCCTTCCCCTCCCAGGGGGGCTATTTGGGGGCTCTCTTCACTTTGTATATGGTGTTGTTTAGATATATGTATTAATCTCTAATATACTTTAATTATTTTGGACTCTCTAATTGTCCTATAGCGTTTTTCATTACTCTGAGAAGGAAGGGTGGGGGGGAAGAAAGCTTACACTGTGAGTTTGGGTATTTGGCAGAAAACCACGTCCAAACCATCACAACACCTTGGTTCAGATGTTGCAGCAAATTCAAAGATTTTCTCCCACTCTTAGATATCACTGAAGATGCTTAGGATTTAATAGCACCTATGTGTTATTGGTGGATTTGTTCCAGGTCTGGGTTACTAGAAATCCAAGACGGCAATATTGCACTATTTAAGATCTATTGAGCCTGCAGATTATCTCAGATGACTTTACTTATTTGAAAGTATAGTGCAGCACAATAGCACAATCCATGAGTGCAAAATTCACACTGTTCAAAGGATTCACAAAAATATTATTCTGATTGGTTTAAAATTAACTTTTATTGTTGGTCTTTTATAAAATTACAGTTCTCATCAGGCAACACTCCAAGTTTATAGCCACAAAGATCTTAATGTTTCCACAACATTTCCGGGAGTCTTCACTTCCACACATTTATAGAATTTGTCTCCATATGTCAAAGCTACGTTAGAAAGGTGAAACAGCAGACTCCTTTGTCTAAATAAGACAGCATCAAAAATTGAAGAATCACAATGAACTCAGAGGATCGTTTCCCCTTTCCTGCTTGCATCATCTCCAAAATGAGCAAGAAACTGCATATGGAGAGTTCAAAAGTTTTGGTTTATTCATCATTGCTTTTCACAGAAACTGAGATACCTCACTCACAAGTTACACAATAGGAACAAGGTGATTATTTACAGTGCTAAGGAGAAAGGACTTTGATTTCATCTGACTTCCATTATCTGTAAGTTAAGCAGCCAATGTAATTAGTTATATGTGCAGCCTTTCTAGTGCATTGGCACTTAAAGGAAGTGATTCACCCTGTTAATTATATAGACAAATATTAATCCATTACCACATGGCTATGAAGTTTCTTTCCACAGACAGTAGACTTATAGATGGCTACCTGATGTTGGATACCTAAGATCCATAAATCACATCCCTAAACTACAGGAAATCCTTTAAAATCTGTTCTTTACACCATCTTGCACCCAAAGCAGCACTGCAGTATTAAGCTATGGGGAATATTTATTGTTTCAATATCAATACCTTGCAGCCAGTCCCCATGTCCCACATGCTGCTTCTTCCACGTGCTATACACACTCAGTGACAAGAACCATGCCTTCATTGATTTATAAAAGGAAGACAGTAATTATACAACTTACCTGTCTGAGGTCTCCATCCTTTACAGTATAGCTAAGGTAAAACCAGTATCTGAGTCAGTATTTTTCTTAGGGGTGGTATGAGGTTGCTACTTCAGAAATACTATTCTGTGAGGTCAGAACTTGGCTGTCATAAGGAAATGAAAGTGCATGATGCCACGTGTCTTCTTAGGTCAGTTTCCCAGAATATGAGTATACTGTACTGAAGCCCTATGTCCAAGCTGTGCTTTATAGGAGTCTCTACAATGAAGACAGATTCATTTGACAAATGCTCTTTAAGAATCCAGACACCTGCTCAAGGCTTTTTAATAGATTTTATTTACATAGCACATTGCTGTGGAAAGACTCAATGTTAGCAAACAGATATTTTCTAACCAAAAAAAAAGAAACAAAACAACTGGGACTGGAACATGCACATGTGATTTCTAACCAGAATTTCCCCTTTTTTTTTCTCCAATCTATAGAGCTGCTTGAGAAACCAGAGCTATACTGGAAAGTTAGAGAGATCATAGTTCAAAATGTGCTACTTGGTTCCTTAGGATCAAAAGGCAGAGAAAAGTACCAAGTGAAAATAAGATTGCTACCTTTAAACAAGCCATTAGGAAAGACAGAAGCAAATAACACTTCATTGTCATGGTATTAAGCAGTGTTTTTCCAGCTGCTTTGTGTTGGTTGTTCCTAAATGACTACTTTAAAACTGTTCTCAATGCACTTTTCTGATATGACTTTTTTTTTTTCATCTTTCAAGCTAAACTATGGATATATAGTGTTCATTCTCTGGTAGGCTGGACTGAGATGAGACGGACTAAGATGAGCTAACAACCCCCAGTAGCGCTACAGGCTCAGGAAGGTGTGGCTGGAGAGCTC
>VWZX01004538.1:144599-193302 GCA_013399015.1 Galbula dea | reverse complement strand
AGGTACCTTCCAACTCCTAATATTCTGTGATTCTGTGGTATACATCCCTCCTAAGGATGTGAAAATGTAAACCAAGTACAGTGCTATAGATATGGACTTAGATGATATAGATTAGATATAGAGATACATAGATATAGATATAAACCCAGTCTGATTAAATGTTATTTACTATTTGGAATAATAGTAAACAGTCACCTTTTAGAGTTCTTCTTAAAAAACTAACTTAAGATAGGACAATTAGGCTTTTCTCTTTAGGAAAAACTGCCGAATCTCTAATCCAATATGGTCTGGAGGTGAAGAAATAAAGAAGTTTGCACCATTTCATACCCAGAGCTCAATAGTATGAAAGTACTTACTGCTTTCCTTATACAGCCAGCTGAAAGGACTCCAAGGTAAAGATGTCCTGTAATGATTCTTGTGTGGTTTTATGACTGCTTTAAAGAGCAAGAGCTGGCATGCACTCTAAAACCAGCTGCTTTTTCAAAGCAAAAAACTCTGAATGGCTTCTTCTGAACATAAGTAGGCACTCAAGAAAAAGAAAGAGGAATCTGTGTGGCAGGCTCCTGACTCAGACAGCCCTGGAGCATGAAGTAAAGGTTCACTCGTTTATACAGAATCATAGAATGGTTTGAGTGGGAAGGGACCCTTTCCAGGTCATCTTAGTCCAACCTCCCTGCAGTCAGCAGGGACACCTCCAAATAGATGAAAGAAAAATTATCTGTGATGCTTGTCTCACTTCCACTGCTCCATCTAGCACAGAATCATTAAGGTTAGAATATACCTCTAAGGTCAGCAAGTCCAACTGTCAAGCTACCACCACCACGCCACTAAACCACGTCCCTAACACCTCCAGGGACATCTGTAAATACACACAGCCATTCCCTACATCATGCAGAGCACCTCACAAAACTGTTTAGCCCAGTTACAGGGAAAATATTTTCTTCCAGCTCTCTAGAGAGAGGATAACTTGTTTCAATACCTTTGCACACATACAAGGACTTTTCTGTGCTGTCATCTCCCCAAAAGCTTCTGCCCAGTGACACCTACATGCTAAGTGCTGCAGAGTGACTGCCTGCAGGTTCACAAAGAGGTAACAGAAAACATCACTAGGTGGCATTTACCAAGATAAATCTTTGTTTATGGGTTTCAAGGAAACTTACTGTGTGTACAGAGAAGTTGTCTACATCTTCACAGCTGTTTACTGGACTTGCAGCAGCAATACCTTGAACAGAAGCGAGTAAGACTACTCCTCTTTTTAATATTAATGAGCTGCCTTAGAAGCTCTGCAGTGCCGGGTGACTCACTCAGCACTTCCATGTCACAGGTGGGATGCATCAGATTAAAGAGTTTCACAGTTGAGCTTTTAAGGCATGAGTCTTCAAGTAAATGAGTAAATGCCTAAAGTAAGTGACAGCAATTGGCCCCCAAAAGGGTCACTTCTTTCCTTTGACTAGAAGGAGAATTTTACTTTGTAGACCTCTAAAATAAGTAAGATGAATCGTGACTGACTGCAGGACCTAGGGGGTTTTGGTTGACAACCAGCTGAAGATGAACCAGCAGTGTGCCCAAGTGGCCAAGAAGGCCAACAGCATCCTGGCTTATATTAGAACTAGTGTTGCCAGTGGGACCAGAGAGGTGATTGTCCTCCTGTCCTGGGCACTGGTGAAGCCACACCTTGAATCCTTTGTTCAGTTTTGGGCTCCTCACTACATGACAGACATTGAGGCATTGGAGTGTTTCCAGAGAATGACAACAAGGCTGGTGAAGGATCTGGAGAATAAGTCTGATGAGGAGCAGCTAAGGGAACTGGGGTTGGTTAGTTTGGAGAAGAGGCTCAGGGGAGACCTTAGCTGTCTCTACAACTACCTGAAAGGAGGTTGGAGCAAAATCGGAGTTGGTCACTTCTGACAGGTTACTAGTGATAGGACAATACAAAATGGCCTCAAGATGCACCAGGAGAGGCTGAAATTGGATAGCAGGAACAATCTCTTCCCAGAAAGAGCTGTTAGTCCTTGGCCCAGTCTGCCCAGGGTAGTGGTGGGAGTCAGCATCCCTGAAGGGATTCCAAAAACATCAAGATGTGGTTCTTAGGGACCTGGTTTAGTGGCATGGTGGTGCTAGGTTGATGGTTGGACTTGCTGAGCTTAGAGATCTTTTCCAACCTTCATGATTCTGTGAGAGGATAAGTTTCTTTTTGAGAGTTCCTATCTTTTCATCATCTCACACTTGTCTTTACACTTGTAGACGACCTGAGTGTGATGCTTAGCTGCCTCTAGTTACCTTTGAGTACTGGAGACAGAGTACCTTTCATTAGCCTTGCCCTCTACCAGAGTTAATTGGCCAAGGTGGTTCATAAACACAAACTACAACGTAACCTTTAGGTCAGCAGATCCAGTGGCTGTTCCAGAATCTCTCAGACAAATAAGAATTTAATAAATGTGGTCTTGAAGCCATTTTAAATCCTACTTAGTGCCTGAGTAAAATATTAACTTTTAATACAGTTACCTGGAAAGGGTGAGGAGAAGAAGTAGCTGCTTTCAGCAAAACACTAAACAAGGAACCAATTTTTATTAATGTTTTGCCTGTGAAAATTATGATAGCATTGAAAATTGTCTTCTGCCTGCCTTTGAGGAGAATAAAAAGCACTACAGAAATTGCAGAGTACTTGAGGTAGTCACTCTCTGCCCTGTGATTTCTCATTTCACAGACACTTACAAATTACCACAGTTATTTCACAGCTTCAGTGACTGTCTTCAACAATATTCCAGGAGAAATATAATTGCTAACCCCTCTGTTACCATGGTAGGTGTGCACTTAAAGGAAAAGGGGTCCAGGTATTCTTTAATAGAGTGGTATAAGGTTAGCTTGAAGTACAAAAGGGTTTGAGAAACTATTGCAGCACACCAGTAGGTTGTCTTTCTCATCAGCATTGGGCAAGTGTCAGACTCTTAAGCCAGAAAAACCACAATAAAAGATTTCTTCTGAAGTTAACAATGACAACTAGGTAACTACAGCAGTTTGGGGGTTTTTTGGTTAAATTCTCAGCTGGATTAAATAGGCAGGATCTACCTCAATCCAGTCCCCCTGGTTTTTGACCTCTGTAGTGGGATTGGCTCTCAAATCTAGATGAATGCTATCTTGTGTAAACACATCTTTTATATTAGTCTATCTTTTATCCAAAGGGAATGTATAAATCTCACAGCTTAGCACTGCTGCAAGAAGAAACCAAATTTGGCCTATACCATCTCAAGGAGAACATCTTGCAGCATACCAATATTAAGAGCAAGAGTGAGTTCACAGCAGGGTAAGATGCATAAAAAGGAGGAATATTGCTAGGATTAGATTTCTGCCCAAGATTCATTTCTGCTAAATGAATATACTGTAGCAAAAGAGAAAGAAAGGCCCAGCCATGTATTTGCAGGAATTTCTTTTTAATCTATGTCCAGGGAGTCAGTGGCCACAGAATCATTGAAGTTGTTATTAGGTGAGAAATAGTTGTGGGAACTTGATAGCTTAGGGCATACTCCTAGGTCTTCTTTTAATTAGCAATCCTGCTCCCACCACCTCAGCCAACCTCTGATTTCAGAGCTACAAAAAACCCTCTGTAGATTAGTGAAAATATATGTGATTATAAAAGAGAAGGAGAAGAAAGAGAGAGAGAAAGAGAGAGAGAGAGAGAAAGAGAGAGAGAAAGAGAGAGAGAAAGAGAGAGAGAAAGAGAAAGAGAAAGAGAAAGAGAAAGAGAAAGAGAAAGAGAAAGAGAAAAAGAAAGAGAAAGAGAAAGAGAAAGAGAAAGAGAAAGAGAAAGAGAAAGAGAAAGAGAAAGAAAGAGAAAGAGAAAGAGAAAGAGAAAGAGAAAGAGAAAGGCTATCGGTTGGACTAGATGATCTTGAGGGTCCTTTCCAACTGTAATGATTCTGTGATTCTGTGTGATTCTGTGAGAAGGAGAAAGAGAGAAAGAGAGAAAGACTATCCATAAAAATGAGGGAAAATATACAGGTGTGCTAAATAAGCCTAGCTGTATAAAGCCAAAAGAAGTATTTTTCAGCTGTAATATTTTGAAACAGGTTTTACTTAAAAGTCATCAGGACAGAGATTCCTAAATCATTAAAAGGATGAGAAGTTAAAAAAATTACAAACCCTAAGAGAAAAGCAAAGAATACCTAAAGCAAACAGTAAAACTGATGGAGCAATTCAAGCTTTCTGCCTGTGACAATTTATAAGCCAAGTAGAGAGAAGAAGACCTTGTTTGTAATATGGAAAAATGGGCACCCTGGAGCAAAGACAATGGATTTTAGTTAGTTAATTGAAGCAAATATTCCCACATATCTTTGTTGGTTTTGTTTCCTGAGATTTCTTGATGAAAGATTCTGGAGCTTCATACGGCATATCAAAATCAACTTTAGTAGGTATTGCCTGAGAAGAGACCACTTGAGAAACATTTACCTCACATTTGAATGAAGCTCAGGAGAACTTTTGTTTATTAAAAGCTCAGTTAATTAGGTAAAATATGACTTTTGCTTCAGAAGCACAGCTACTTGTGCTGGAATGAACCATGAAGTCCTTATACCTTTCTCAATATAATGGTAGATTATGTTTTAGTTTTCTAACAAAGGGATATTTTTAATAAGCATGGGAAAAAACCCTCATACTAAGTGCTTTGAAGAGAACATCTGGAGAAAATTATTTAATAAGTAATTCCCAAAGCTTCTTTTCTCTCCTGAATGTGAACTCCACAGACATTTCTAGTTACAAGAAGACAGCTTTGGTAAAAACCAAAGCCTGAAAATTTTGAAAGCAAGTGACTTTTGATCACCCAGAAACACAGAATGATGAAGGTTGGAAGAGACCTCTAAGCTCATCAAGTCCAACCATCAACCTAGCACCACCATGCCACTAAACCATGGTGCTAAGGACCACATATCAAGGTTTTTAGAATACCTTCAGGGATGGTGCCCTCCATATCTAAGATCTGAAGATTTCCTACTGGAAAAGACTGGATCAATTTGCTGATTCCCCAAAACACTTTCCTAGACCTGGAGGTATAGCAGATGTGAAGCAATTCTCACAGAAAACCAAAGCCAATGGAAAAGGTGCAGAGGAGGAGGCACTCATATTCCCCCTCCTCCATGCAAACATCACTTTCTGAGCTTCTCAAAAAATGAACTATACACCAACAATGCCATTAAGGAAGCCACCATGAACAGCTGATAATCTAAAGAGCAACTATTCTATGATTTATGGACTCTAGCTAAATGTTTACGACTAGCCAATGGTAGCCAAACAACTATCTGAGTAACAGATACAGAGAGGGGAAAATAAAAGTATCAAAGTGCAGTCTGTTCCTCTGCTTGTTTTTCCTATCAATGTGCATATGGGAACCATCCCTTCAGCAGTCTCCTAAAAGAAAACACCACATTGTGAGCACTAAGTTAGACTCTGTGACATATTGAGTGCATTTAAATGACAGAAGCAAAGAGGTCTGGGTTGTCACTGGCTGATATTTTGTTGAACAGAAACCTGAACACAAGAACATCTGCTGTCTAGAAGCTGGCATCAGGCAGTGAACCTTGCAGACATGCAAGGACATACAAATGGCAGAGGAGGCAAAGGGAGAAAAATTATGGTGGGAACTGGCAACACTTGATTGCACATTTGAGAGCAAGAAGCAGCAGTCTGCTGCAGTAGCCAAACATCCATTTTTCTCCATTTGGATAAAGTCACCTGAAAATGGCCACATGCCCATGAAAAATAGGGGATGTGCCAGAACAGAAGGAGATAAAGGGCAACAAGTAAGAGATTTTTGCATGCAGATAGTCTCAGGCAGGCAAGAAGCACAGCAAATGAGAAAAGGGACATCCTGGGACATAACAACTGCAGGTCCCAGATGTCAGGACTTCATAGCCATGCTTGTTGGTGAAGAAGCTGACAGAAGTTGGAGAAGTTGGCAATCTCAGGCCAGTTGCACAGTGTCATCTATTTCTTTCAGTTTTCTTCACAAAATCTGGTCAAACCACATCCAGTCAACATTACTACTGCTGCTGTCATGTAGGCATGGCTGGAAAAATGCTGGGTGCTTAGCAGGTGAGAATAATTCTTGTGCCAAGCTCAAGTCACATATAAACCCCACAAAGCAGACTTCTTGCTTCAGAATCATTTCAGTGCAATGTGTGGCTCCCTTCAAGCCCAAGTCAGCATCTAAACCATGACAGCCCAACTTCCCAAATTAACCAGTGATTTTGCAAGTTTTATAATATTCCCAAGCTCTTCACCAACAACAGCCAAGGGTAATTGTTTGTGCCCTTAATGATCTAAGCAGGGAAGGTATGAACAAAACAGTGAAGCATCTGCAGAAGATAGAAGTTGCCTTGTAGGATGATTTCAGTGAATTATTTATCAGTGACTCAGCACATCTCTTCTAGGAGAAGGAATAGTGCTGCAGCTACAATGGGTACTGGCTTATTTTTGCATCCAGGAAAAATGATCTGATTAAGATAAACAAGTATGGAAACAAAGTTACCTCTTAGCTCCAAAGCTATAAATTATGTCTGCCAATGAACATCTCCTGGCAATGTTCCCTGAAGATATTTTTAGATGCCTTATACTATCAAAGTTCATCTGAAATGTACTGCAGTTAAGAATACGAAAGGGTTAATAACATTAGCTTCCCTTAAGCTTCCTGATGTCCTATTTATATTTCTGGATAAGGGTAGAAAAATCCCATATAATGTTTAGTATGTTGTAGAAATACCTTGAATAAGCCCAAAAAGAAAAGTTACTTTGAATTTTGTTTTCCTTTCCTTCACATAGTGAGGCTGTTTGAAGACAGGACAGCATAGAAGGATACAGATACTCCAACACGAGTCATTCCTTTTCTGTTGTAAAGTGGAGAGTCTTATTGTTAAGTATTATGGAAGCTTTAGACCATGGATCACAGATGATTTTATCTTCTATGGCCAAATAAAATTATTTGGTATTTTAGTTATATAATTAGGTACTTGGCTTTCCAGACCTAGAATTAATATGAGGTTTCCTTTAAAATGGGCTGCATCTGTTACATCATTTGTTTCAAGAGCAAAGCAAAAAAGATGGAGGCATTGACTTGACATTTTTTAATTGTATGACACAGGTACAGGACAGCTAAATGAGAACTCCAGAAGATTTCATGCTAGAGAATGGCAGGTAAGGAACTTGCCTACACTAAGACCACTTTGTGCTATGGTGGTTTTTTCCCATGGATCAGGTAGTCAAGCAATAACTAGGGTTAAGTAGGGGAGCCCATTCCTGCTGCCTTGCCTCAGAAGGTGTTCAGATCAATTCACAGAGTGGTACAAAAAGAACTGGGCCATATTTAGGGATTTTTACTGAAGGGATCCCAAAGCTGTTTGAAATACTGATTAACAAATAAGTTATCTTGTGCTTAAAAGCTGAAGGGTCAACTTCACTGCCCTCACTGGGATGATGGATGTACCTGGTAGTGCCATCACAGCCATGGCTGTAGCTAGCTAACACTGCTGCTGGTCTCTCATGAACCCCAGCAACATGGAGTTTGGCATCAGCTGCTAGGTCTGTTTGGAAGAAACAATGTTAAATCAGGCAACAATAAATCTCATGTTGTCAGGGTGAGGACTATTACTATATCACAGAATCTTGAAGGTTGGAAGAGACCTCTTGGACCTTCAGGCCATTTCCTTTTGTCCTCTCACTGGTAACCTGGGAGAAAAGAATGACTCCCACCTCACTGCAACCTCCTTTCAAGTGGTTGTAGAAAGGCCCAATCAACTCTTGTAAATTTACCTTGAGTATAACAATTTTTGTGATAGTAATGTAGTAAAATATTTGGGTTTTTTTCCCCATGCTTAGCAACCTAAGACCAGAAATTACAGAGTCAGGAGCAAGAAACTTCCAGCAGTGCTTCTGACCACACACCATGATCCCAGACTGACCATTTGACCAGCATTTGACCAGCAGAGACAGGTGGAAAATTCACCTAGAAGTGCTGGACGACAACGGACACTTTAAGCAAGACTCAGATATCTTGTCTTTCCACCTAGCCTCTGACACCAGCTGCAGACATGCAAAACAAGCTCCTGTTCACAGGGAACAAAATGACAAAGAGAAAAATGCAGCTTAGGGAGATGCCTGCATCCTCTGTCACAATTCGGGAACAGCACTTCCTTGCAATAGGTTATACAAACACAGAGGAGGAGAAGGTATCTTTTCTCTGAAAAGCTTATCACCTAAAAAGCCAAGACTAAGACAGGGAGAACAAAAAGTTGCAGTGATTTATGCAAGGAAGTAGTAACAGTGTTGTTCCCAACATCTTTGAAGCTGCTGGTTTGGGTTTAGACCCAAGAAAACACTTAAATGCCCAGAGTGTGCCCCTTTTCTGGTTTAATAAACTCTTTTTGTACATATGTTCAGACTTTTCCATATAAACCTTGCCCTTACTGCCTAGCTAAAACAATCCAGTAGTTCAGGCAAGGATCAAAACCTTTTTTGGCTTACAGTCTAACACCATATCCAGAGTTTCTCACAATAATCCTGTGTCTGGACCCTAGACAGGTACCACCAGGGAATGAATTTATAATGGGACTTGGACTTCTTTTCCCAACAAAACTAACTGTTCGGGGGACTCTGGGTGTAGAGATAGGGGCTGTTTACAAGTGTTAGTATCTGAATTGCAGTGAATTATATGCCTAAATTTACCCAAAACAGAAAGATTCAGGTGTGGACATAAGAGAAAGCCTAGTTCTAAGTTAAGATCTCCTCATGTGAGAAACAGTTTAGTAGGACACAGTCAAAGCAGGCAGTGACTACATCTGATTTCAGCCCAGGCTTTCTCTCCCTGTACCTGGTTGTCCCAAAGCTACTATAGTGACAGAGATTCAAAGGCACACTTTAAACTAGACAATCTGGGCATTTCACAGAATCATGAAGGTTGGAAGAGATCTCTAAGCTCAGCAAGTCCAACCATCAACCTAGCACCACCAGGCCACTAAACCATGGCCCTAAGAAACACATCTCTAGGATTTTTCAGCCCCTCCATGGATGGTGACTCCACCATTGCCCTGGGCAGCCTGGGCCAAGGACCAACAACTCTTTCTGAGAAGAAATTGTTCCTGCTATCCAATCTAAACCTCTCCTGGTGCAACCTGAGGCCATTGCCTCTTGTCCTCTCACTGGTAACCTGGGAGAAAGCATTAGTATTTACCTGCATTCTCATGTGGGTTTTACAGCTAACTGTGCTCCTTGATCTAGCAGCCCAGGGCTACCAGCAGCAGAGAAACAGTTTAAAGCTAGCTTAGCTATGTTCCTCTTGTACTGTCATCTTTGCTTCAGAGAGGTAACTTGAAGCAAGCTTGACTGCAAAAGGTGTTTAGCAAAGTATTGTGGAAATAAGAGACCTTTCAGGAGCTCCCACTCAGCTCTCAAAAAACTGGAGTGCTGTGAAAAACAGAAGTTAGGACCACAATAAGCAAGAGAAGCATGCATGGTAATTGTAGGGGGAGTTTGTGGAATTTATTTAAAGCACAACAAATTGTCACACATGACAATGATAAACTAGCAGCAACAGAAGAGTTGAACCATCCAGCCTGAATCTATGACATACTACAGTGAATGCAAGGATGAAACCAAGGAATCAATAACTTTGTGGCTGACTTTACACACCCTAAAGAAAAATGAGAACAACAGGGAGAAAGCACTACATTTACTTTTCAGTAATGCTTCAGGACAGGGCTAGAGGGACAGGTGTCCCTAAACAGACCAGCTCTCTAACAAAGAGCTCACCAAGCCTAGCTAGCAGAAATACAAGACTGATCATCTACCAGAGTGATTTTTGCAAGAAGTGCTAGATAAACGTCAAATTAAGCCAATCAGTGGTGGAGAGAAGATACCCAGGGAAAAGAAGGTTTGGGGGGCTTCTTTTTTCTGTGTTTTTTTGGTTTTTTTTTTTTAATGCAGGAGGACCAACACACAGCAGGAGGAAGCCTAGTAAGTGATCACAACAAATAGCACTGGCTTGAGGGACAGCATGGTGTTGATATGCTGCACATTACTTTTTGGCTTATGAGTCAGTTTAAAAGAAGCTTTACACAAAATGCTTTAGGATCTAGACTGGATTAGGATTGATTTGTTTAATGGCCATAACAGAGCAGGAGAAAAGAATGAGTCAGACAAATGGAGGACCACCCAACCAGAATGACACTGTACAGTACTGTTCTGTACCTGTTGAGTACTCAGACTTGCAGGCAATGCCAGTATTAGATTTCAATTGATTTTTACATGCTGACATCCCACTTAGCTACTAAGGGCACCAGCCTGCACTCTCCCAGACATATTCCCCTATGTAAGATTTGTAATGCTTCCAATTAAGTGAACTGCACTGCATAGAAAACTTCTGAGAAGTCATCACAAATCACCCAGAAGCCAGAAGACTTGAATAGTAAAGATGGTCTTTTCAAGACCATTGATTAGGAGACATTAATTTACAACAAATCATAACTCTAACCTCATTAAGGAACAAACATTCAGTAGGAATAAATAACTCAGTTCACATGACAAGCCACAAGAAACCTACACCACAATTCTGGAATACATTTCCACATTCTCTCCTAAATCCCATTTAGTAGGAAGGTTTTACAGGGTGACTGGAAGAGCCGAATACTCAAGGGCATGCAGGAAAATAATATTTATTTTTAAAGAGGGAGGCAGAAGATTATTTTGATCCAAAGGAAAATAGACAAATATGTGTCCAGCAGCCACTGGCTGCAGTCTTTCAGCATCATCTCTGTTTTGGGATTTAAAGGAGTGAAAAGTAAGCAAGTTCATTTCTTTCAGGAAGTGTTCATCACCTAGAAAGACGGCATCAGATAGGATCTGGCTTCTATAGGTGCAAGTAAATGTCTTTAGAATTAAAGATTATCCCTGCAACCTCATGGCTAGAGCAAAAGTGCTGGCAAAAGGAAAATGCACCCTTAAAAGATCTGCTTGGGGACCTTATTTGAGATAATAGAAGTTTTATCATGGTCTTTAGGGAAACTAGAACCAAGGCTGTCTTGTGGCATGAAGGCACGACACTGTACTACCCTGAGAACATAATGGAAGACCACATTTAACATATTTTGTTTGATTGAGATGACACAGAACATAGAATCATGAAGGTTGGCAGAGACCTCTAAGTTCACCAAGTTCAACCATCAACCTAGCACCACCATGTCACTAAACCATGTCCCTGAGGATCACATCTCTAGGTTTTTGGAACCCCTCCAGGGATGGTGACTCCACCACTGCCCTGGGCAGACTGGGCCAACATCTAACAACTCTTTCCAGGAAGAAATTGTTCCTGCTATCCAATCTAAACCTCCCCTGGTGCAACTTGAGGCCATTTCCTCTTGTCCTATTTCTGGTAACCCAGGAGAAGAGACCAACTCCCACCTTGCTCCAACCTCTTTTCAGGTAGTTGTAGAGAGAGCTAAGGTCTCCCGTGAGCCTCCTTTTCTAAAGATAGCAAGGACTACAGTGGAGGAAGGCATAGGGAGGATATGTGCTGAAGTATAAATTAAAGTAACATAGAAAGATGGAGATTTATACTAGCTAGCCTAGGTCCCTCTACATCTATGTTATTACATTCATCTTAAAACAAATAAACAAACAAACAAAAAGAGCTGGAGACCACACATTTAAATAAATTTACATAGAGTATTTTATCAAGTTGTCTCCTAAACAGTTCCAAAGTTTTGTATGTTGTTTTAATCTGATTGAGCAGACAACCCACATCCTTCTAGCAAGACATGTAAGTATGCCTTAGGTAGTTCTGATCTTTCAAAAGGTCCCAAAATTCACAGTGTTAGAACACTGCAGAACGACCAGAAGACCTCTGCCAGCAGTCCTAAACATAAGAATAAAACCTTGTAACCACTCAGGCAGCTGTGTAAAACTTTACCTGATACATACAGAAGCTCTTAATGACTAATGTCCAGGTCACATCCACCTTTTACTTTCCAGACTAGAGCTTTGTTAATGGTTTGTCAAGCTGGAGTGTTATTCTTGGATGTTACATCAACAGTAGCCCTCCCTCTATGTCCCTGCTTCTGTAAAATACTTTATATCAAAACAAAGAGTATTCAGAGTCCTAATACACCTATGCTAGTTTTGATATTCAGCTTGACATCAGGCAGAGAGTTTCAGAGGAAACCATCTATCACTTTCTAAAGAATGGGGTTTCTTCAGATCTCTCCAGTTGAGCTTCTAAGCTTTTTATACCTGGAGTCACTTACAAAAAAGTTGTCATCCCAGATTTTCACAAATGGGTACCTGTAGAAAGGATCTACCCATATCACAGCATCACATAATCACAGGATGTTAGGGGTTGAAAGGGATCTCTGGAGATCATCTAGGCCAACGCCCTGACAGAGCAGGGGCACCTGCAGCAGGTTGCACAGGATCACATCCAGGTGGCTTTGGAATGTCTCCAGAGATGGAGACTCCATCACCTCCCTAGGCAGCCTGGGCCACTGGTCCACCACCCTCAAAGGAAAGAAGTTCATCCTTATGTGTTTGTGCCTGTTCCCTCTTGTGCTGTCCCTGGGCACCACTGAACAAAGCCTGGCCCCATCCTCCTGACCCCCACCCATTCAGTATTGAGAAGCATTGAGATCTTCCCTCAGTCTGCTCTTCTGCAGGCTACCCAGCCCCAGCTCTCTCAGCCTTTCCCCAGAAGAGGTGTTCAAGTCCCCTAATCAATTTTTTTAGCCCTCTAAACAGTCCTAGGTGAGCAAATCAAGGCATTTTTGCTATTAATTCCTTAGACACAAAGGTAATTCACTCTCCTGCAGGAGCAGACCATCACACCAGCAAACATAGCTTCAACAGTGACCACAAAACACCAGTTACACCTCTAAGACAAGAGTGCATGGTCCACACTCTTGGTTTACTCTCTTGAGGCACCTAAAGAAGAGGATGGGAAACGAGGGAGAGAGGTTTTGGAGTTGTAGCAACAGTAATTTAGTAATAGACAAAAAGAGTAATTTAATAATCTAACATCTGTCCACTGGAAACCAGTAGATTAAATCATTTTGCTGAGGCCACTGCTCAGCCAGCTGAAGGTAAAGATTTTTTTGCCACCTCTGACTTGGGTCTGAAATAAATGGGGGACCTGGAACTCAATGGCTCTGCTTTACTTTAATAAACCTTTGCAACATGCAGATACCTCACGTCTGCATTTCCTTTCACTATGTGGAAATTCCTTCCACTGAGCATTTACATTCCTAATGACATTTATTTATGATAACAAAGGTATTACAAAAGACTAAAGATTTTCTACCTGGAGAGGCTTAGAGAGGTAGTAGCAGAGTTATTTTTACTTAAGAGAACTTCCAGAAATAACAACAATCTAACAAAAAACCCTTTCCCAGTAATGAAAGGAAACAACTGATCCTTAATGACAAACTAAGAAAAAACCAATGAGAGTGTTCACTGCTATTTCCTAGGCAACAATTGTATGAGCAAGAGTAAACTCCACTGAATTATTGGGAATTAGCCTTCAAAAATAGGTTAAACATGAATATAACCCAGAACATAGGTCTTGCAGGAGTAAAACTGGAATGCAACACCTGAAAGAATTAATAAGGTATTCTTAGCATTTGATAAGGTGCAGCTGAGAGCAGCATTCACTATCTTAGCAACTTAAATGGAAAGGCAGAGTTTTTATTTCCACTCAGTCCCCCTCAAATACTCTTGCTGCTGAAAGTGGGACTTGTTAACCTCCTAACACTGACATTTAAAAAGCTGAGATAATTATGAACAGGGTGAGCAAACCTTACCAAGCAAAATGGAATACTTATAAGGTTAGCTTGGGTTTTTCTTTGTGGGGTGTTTGTTTGGTGGGGTTTTGGGTTTTAGTTTTGGGGGGGTTGTTGTTTTTTGTTGTTGTTATTTTGGGGACATTTTTGTTGGTTTGCTTTTTCTGGTTGGTTGGGTTTTGGTTTTTTTTTTAAGAGCTAAAAATGTGCTAGACAACTTTAATGAGGCAGAGCAAACAGGAATTATCTCAAAACACCCAGAGATAACACTATCCAATTTCTGTCTGGTTCAGAATTTCACTCTCAGTAGCAAACACTTACCCTGTTTAATTAAAAGAAAGATTCATATGAGGAACATGAGATTCTGGAATATGAATTTCAATATAACAACCTAAGAAAGCAGTTAATGCTAAGAATGGATCGCAAGTCTAACTGAAATTATCTGCAGCCCCTACACTTCAGGAAGTTCAATAGCCGTACAGATACAATAAGCTTTGAATTCCTACTATCAGATCTCAGCAAATGTGATCTGTTCAGAATAATTGATAGGGTGGAAGTAACTGTGGGGCTTGGTCTCTTCTTCCAGGTTACCAGGGAGAAGACAAAAGGAATTGGCCTCAAGTTGCACCAGGGGAGGTTTAGATTGGATAGCAGGAACAATTTATTTCCAGAAAGAATTGCTAGTCCTTGGCCCAGGCTGCCCAGGGCAGTGGTGGAGTCACCATCCCTGCAGGGGTTCCAAAAACCTAGAGATGTGTTTCTTAGGGCCATGGTTTAGTGGCCTGGTGGTGCTAGGTTGATGGTTGGACTCGATGAGCTTAGAGGTCTCTCCCAAGCTTGTCATCATGTGGTGTTTATCTTCTTACTGCTTACTTCTTCCTACTTCTGGCTCATAGCCCTATTAAGTGAAAGGTACCAAACTATCACCCCATCATAACTAAGACTACCATGAAAAGATTCAGAGGTGCTCCCAGAATCACACTAGAGGTTTTGGGGAGACCTGGGAATTACAGAATCATATAATCATCAGAGTTGGAAGGGATCTTAAAGATCATCTAGTTCCAGACCCCCTGCCTGGCAGGGACACCTTCCACTAGATCAGGTTCCACAAATACTCCCTGAATCTTAGGGTAACTCTGAGGTGTTCTTTCTTCTTTACACTGAAGGAAGTGGATAGAATTTTACAAAGGTAAAGCAACTTCTAAAAACCCCACAGATCTCTCCAATTTCCCCAGAAGAGGTAATTTTGTGGCAGATTATTGCAGGTGGCAGCATGTGACTGCCATAGCCAGGTTGCAGGGCTAAAAAATGGAAGGCAACAATAAAAGTAAGGCATAACCAAAGTGAAAGAAATGCCATTATGACACTGCAAATGTAGAAAGTCCCAATAATATACTTTTATAAAATCCATTTCCAGAGTCTGGCTTTGTTTTCAGCATTATATATTGAGTCAGCCAACCAGTCAGGTGTGCCATGGGCTTACTGTAACTGTTTTAAACCAGAAGCCATGGGTATGAGATTCTGCCTTTTAAAGGGATGGAGCTGCCCCAGCCAAATGCACATTTAGCAGCATGCACAAGACCACACCACAAGATAATACAAAAACCTCTTTAACACGTTACAAAATAAGCTTCTAGCTGTTAACTAGCAATGATGAATATTTTGAGGGCATTACTTGGAATATATTATTCTCACCCTCTGATTCCCACAATAAATTAAACCCTGGATCTGTTTGAATAGTGTGTGTGTGGGGAGAAAGCTGAAAATCAGCTAAGTGTGGCTTTATTGTAAAGCTAAATGTGTAGGTAGCTCTCATGTAAAGTTTTATGGGCTTGCAAAGATTAGCTAATATGTCAGAACAGTTAGGAGGGGATTGGGAATCCTATTTGCAGTTCTTCTCAAGCTGGCTCACTTCTCAGGCTGACCTGTTAATAAAGGTAACCCCTGGACCATGGAAAGAATTACTGAAGCAATGCAAGGTGTAATGGCCAGATGCAGTATTAATACCAATTGTGAATTCTATATTATTTAGGCCAAGCAGTACTATAAAAAAGGATATTTCCAGTGGTGGCTAAATGAGGAGAGAGAGAGGAAGAAATTGCTGACTTTAATCATGACTTAGTGTGCTGAAGGAATGTTTCTCTTCCTATGAGCAACAAGAGAAAAATATATATATCTCACTTAAACTTATTCATATGAAAAAGGCAGAGCAAGATCTAAATAAACATCAGGGTGATAAATCATAGGCTGCTGAATTATTTCAAATAAGATGGTGTTTTACTAGGAGTTCAAGGAAAGTAAGAGAGAAAAGTAATGGTGGGAAGTGGAACCAAGACACTGAGGACAAAGCTTCCAGCTGTGTCCCCATTTAAATACCTGCAGCATCTGTAAACCATATGTACCAAGGATGTGTCATGTTAAGGTTAGTCACCAGTGTCCTTGGCATGTACAGAAGGACTTGGCCTGTCCAGCTCATCACTGGAAGCAAATGAAACATCATAAAACAAGGCAATTCACCTTAGTATACTTCAGTGCTTCACTTCACCCAGGAAAGGCAGCTCTAAATGCAGTATTAGTAAACCTGAAAGACTCTGCCCATGTACCAAAAGGAATTTGCACCGGACTTTTATGAAAAAAGCATTTTCAGCTCTAAGCAAGCAAGCTAGCAGAAAAGCTATGGGATAAAGATTTGAAACAGTGCACAAAGCAGCAAGAGCTATAAAATCCTAGTTAATATACATGAGAAAATAATTAGTATGCATTGAAGCCTTAGGAAGAAAGCAGATGCACAAGCAGTTTTACTGTAGATAAATGCAGTGTGTCTGCTGCTGAATGTAAAATACAGAAGACAACTTTTTCCTTCTCATTCTTCGTCACACTTAATGATCTTGTAGCAGTTTAGGATGGTAATTAAGTAGCAAGCTCATGGAAATTAATGTTTTACCTAGTCCATTTAATCTCATTTCCAGGATATGGCTGTATGGAACAGAATCAAATATCCCCCGGTATCCCTCTTGTCTTAAAGATGCTATTGCTAGGTGCTGAGAAAAGATGCAGACATGGTGATTCTCCACATTTAGGACATGAGAAGGGCATGAAGAGGTTCTGCATTAAAGACCAGTAACTAGCTCTGGCAGTCAGCATCATTGTTGTCAAAGGTAATAATAATTTCTTTTGCTTTTCCTGCTTTCCTTCCTTTCCTACTCCATTGTGCATATTGTTCATAAGCACTCTTTCGAGGGGGGAGGGTCAAGATCTCACAGTCTTCTAGCCTTTTGAAAGAAAAGTTGGTAAATCAGTCTAGAGCTAATCACAATAGCACAATGGAAAGACAATTTCCTTTCCCATTCCCAGAAAAGTAATGCTCAGACTACACAAGGGACAGATACTCTGAGCAGCTGCTGACATCTTGGTGTTCAAGCTCACTCTAGATATTCACTGTATCTGGGCTCAAATAAACTATTCCCCACTTCTCTTGACTGTAATTAATGGATCTATAACTAAAAAGGAGTTAAGCCATAGTAGCTGCTTCTTATCTGCTAAGCAGAAGTAAGATTGAGCTTGTTTCAAGATCTGAAGTGCCAGAAATCCACTGCATGCTGTAGCAGTGGGAAATTTTCAAAGTAGCTAGAGATCCAAGGGTGAAGCCTATGACACAATGAAATACTCATGAACTATTTAAAACTGACTTTCCTGATACATAACACCAAAGAAAATTAAAGGTTTGGTCTACTTCTTTGTCTTTGTGGAAGAGATGCTAAGAAGGAAGCAAATTTAGGGCCAGCCTGTAACCTATGCTGACAATTAAGGCCATTGATCTTATATCATTTGCAAGTGCTTGTGTGTGAATCTCAGAACAGGTCTTGAAATGAGACGTATTCATGGATTCTCTTCTTTTCTGGTGAGGCACCTAGCCACCATGAGCTCAGCTCTCCCCCCTGCATGACTACTGACAGCACACTGGGAGAAAGGTAAAGGCCAGCAGAGGCAAAGGTCTTCTGTGTGGAGAAAAAATGATAAAAAGCAGTTTTTTGACAGGTTGAATAAATCTGACCATATTACTAATTTCTTAGCAGCCCTAGCAAGTGGAGCAGCAACAGAATCTGGGTAGAGGATGTTGCTCAGTCTTCCTGAGAAGAGCTTTGCCAGTGCCACCCAGAGTCCCACTGAAAATCAGCTCTGAAACACACTCATTCATTCATCTTGCCAAAAGCACTCTTTTCTCTGCAGCAGTGCAAATATTTCTTCTCTCTCCTTCTTATTAAGCAAACATTACAAGCCAGATACAAATATTGTTCCCAGAAGCATATTTCTACTAGTGAGCTTTACAGCAGCAGAAGTGCAAGTAGCCACACGTTCCTCAGCCCTCTCCAATTTACACTCCCTCCAAAACCAGCACACATCTAAAAGCTCATCAGTTTCCAAAACAAATTGCAAGTCACTTCTGACTTATATCAAAATTAAAACAAAACTCAGCAGGACTCATCAATTCTCAGCAAAGGCTAAATAGCACAGTGAAAGGTTTCTAATGCCTGGTTAAAGGTTTATATATATGTATATGCATATAGATGCCTGTAACAAGCAAACCTCATCCTGAGGAACTAAAGGCAAACTGCAGCTGTCAAAAATCACAAAACAAAGAACATCTTTGTGGTATATTAATGTTTTGTGGGAAATTTGTGATTTTCACATAGCACATCATATTTAGCTTTTCTTCCTGCTATTTCAGATCAAATTGTACCATCTAGGAGCTGAACAACTCTGTCATTCTTTGTGGCTCTTCAAGTATCAGGAGACACTGTCCTGCTGCTCTGGGGTACATAGAATTTTCTAGCATCTTGAAATAAGAGGGGAAAAAAGGAGGAAGAGAAAAAGAGCTGTACCTCTGAGTTTTGCTACTCCAAGGCACAACCCATTGAGTACAATTTGGGCTAGCATTTAAGGTTACAGTAATTTTAAGGTTACACCCATACCTCTGAAGTGTTGTGCTAAGATGGTGGAAAACATTCCCATCTAGCATCTAACTATTTCTGCCCAAAATGTAGGTTTTTAAGCCTGTATCGTATAGGCAGCTCAAAAGTCAAGGAGGGAGGATAGATGCCTCTATGTGCCTCTACAGGCATAGACTGGATAGAACCTCTCCTATCTGAGATTATCTGTTCAATTCGACATTGTAGTTTTATTCTATGTGATTAGGTTTATATTGGAAGTACCTAGGGTTCATTTGGGCCAGACAGAGAGCATTCTTCACTTTGGTGCAGGGCGCTGTAACCAATTTACATTGATGGTGCAACTTAGACTTCACAGCTCTAAAACCCCCAAAGTAAAAGAAATCTTTCCATTGACATCAAGGGCTTTGAATCCAGCTCATACTCTACAGCACAATCTGTACTTCCCCTTCAGATCAATACAACACAAACCAAAATATTCACTTGGTAGTGCAATCCATCCTGCTCCAGCTCTGGAGCAGACAAATGAGATGCCCTTTATTGAAGCTCACAATAAATAAATGAGACTTTCTGCAAGTTTTATATGTTCATCAATGTTCATTACTTCTCCATTGATTTTCTAAGGTCTGAAATATTCTCCTACCTGCATTTATTATATGCCTATTCTTGAGTTTCTTTGACTGCAATTGAAAGTCTTCCAGCTCTGATTCCAGGCTGAAATTTCCTCTTTCCCCCCCCTTTTTTATAGTTTTGAGATGAAATAGTGCTAATTGCATCCTTCACTAAAGAGGTGTGGATACCTTAGCACTCATCAAGAATTTACAGGCCAATGAATGAGTTTACTGAATTGAGTATCTTTAGCCACAAAAAACTTCAAATTGATATTACAGTATATCCACAAAAAACAAAACTTAGGTCCAACCTTAGGGCTGCATTGTAGAGAGCCCTTTCTCTGAATGATGTGCATTGAATCAGAGGATGAGTTTGGCAGCACAAATGAGTCACACAGATAATTTAAATTATCCTGAAATTTCAAAGCTTTCAGGCTGTCTATCTGACTTCTGCTTTTCAGACCAACATTTAGCCGCAAGAATTACGAATTAATTCTTTTGAAAGACAAACTGTTTTCTACATTTTCATCCACTGCCCAGCCTGTGGAGGTCATTGATACAATAGGATATCAGCAAGGAAGGTAACAGGTTTCCATATGAAATATGTGAACCTTTCTGGAGAGTATGCAGTGACCTGCAGAGGGTTAAGACAATCACAACAATTCTCCAAACACATGGCCCACAGAGCCATGTCCTGCCCCAACCTGAAATATCTGCAGGTATCTTAAAAACCCCCAATGTTGCTGCTTTACCCTCCCAAGGGTGCAGAGAGTTCACCTGAGGGAGCTACCTGCAAAACACTGATCTCCTCACCCAGCTGTACGCTGCCACTCCTGGTTATCCTCTCATTTGGCTGTGACCAAGCTCAGTTCTTGGGATCTTGGATCCCAAAACACTTGGGATATGGTTTCATGCTGACTCCAAGCCTTGCTTCATCCTAAAAAGGAGTCCTGCTGAAGTCTAAGTGCTCTGCACAGCAGCATGAATGCTAAAACGTGAGCACACGAAAAGGTGACTGCACACATGGCTACTGCTTGATGGAACTGACCCTTTGGCAGCAAATGAAGATTTAAGCTGATCATGAGCCTACAAGCAAGAAAGACATTGCAAGGTTGAGCTAAAGCCACTGGGAGCAATGCAGAGGCTCAAACAGAATTGAAGCAATTGCTGCAGAAATTATTGAGGGAGCCTCCTGGGCCTGTTAGGAGGTCAGACTGTATCAGAAGAGCTGATTCTTGCTTCAGACTCTGATTTTTGCTTTGGAATATGCTTCTGATTCATCTGGCCTGGAAAGCAGATATTATTAGGGTTTGGCAACAGCAGCAATGAAGAGAATATCTTAAGGAAGGAGTCACAAGATAGAGACTGAGGGGTCTGCCGGTGTGGTGCACTGGCTGCAGCAAATGCAGCTGTTTACAGTTCTCCCCTGCCCACTGGCTTCTGCTCACCCTTACTGGTTGCTGCTGTAATGGTCCGAGGATACTTCCCAGCTGCTTCACTGTGCAGTGAATCACTTCAAAGACTTTATCATAGAGTCCTGGAAAAAGATTGTATTAGAACAACCAAGGTTGTGGACATAGGTATGGTGAACAGGAACAAGAAGCCAAAGGTAAAGAGAGAACTTTGTCATTACACCTTTGGAAAGGTGCCTTAAGAAATCAAGGAAGACCAGAGGCCCATTTTGAAACTCTTTTAGCCTGAAAAGAATTTTTTTGTTGTAATGGTTTGACTCAGGCTTTTCCCGGTAACCAGTTTGTAACCAGGGAAGTGATCATGTTTACCCAGTATTCCACACGATTTTACGTAACTGGGGGTATAAATACAGAGGGGGAGAGGCCCTCGTTCTCTTTTGCCTTCCGGTGGATCCGAGGACGCAGGTTCTCTGCTATCAGTCTCGCCCGTGTGGAGGAGTCAAGCCTTGCAGGCCTTGAAGGCCTTGAGAGGCAGCTGTTGCTGGTGTCAGTCAGTGCAACTCTGCTATCTTAAGGAGAGTTGTAAGATTCTGTTTTTATTAGTTCTATCCTGGGTTTCTAGTGTACATACCTGTTTTAGTTTCCCTTCTCCTTTTTTCCCCCTTTTTTCCCTTTTTCCTTCCCTTTTCTTTTTCCCTTGAGGGGGTTCCCTCTACTGTGTGCATAGTATTTTAATTGTATATAACTGCTATATATGTAAATATAAATGCTTTTGATGTAGTTCGGGTTGTTTCGGGCTCTTTAGTTTCTCCAGTAGTTTTTTTCCTTAAACTCTGAGAGAGAAAGGGGGGAGGGAAGGATTTCACTGTGAGTTTGGGCATTTGGCAGGGAGCCAGGTCCAAACCATCACATCTGTCCATATAGTAACCAATTGATACAAAGTAAATGTCAACCAAGGTAGCTAAAATCCTTTTTGGAGCAGTTTATCCATACACAAGTTACCCTTTTCTTTCATCCAGCACTGCTCTACTTAGAAAGAAAAATCTCACTGCAGTCTTAATTATGAAGCTTTGACTGGAAACTCCATAATATAGAGGAGCTGGAAATTTTTGAGGGCTTGAGGGTGTTGGCTCAGGGCTAGCACACTGGAGCTGTCGTCTCAGTTGGAATTCTTAGCTATGATGAATATACAATTAACTATAAAAATATTAATTTCACTAATAATAGTACCCTTGTTCTGATTGACCTCAATCCAGGCATACAAGTCCCAAAGGTACCAGAGGAAAAGTTAAACACTCTTTTTTAAAACAAGGTTGTTTTGTCCTGAAAATAGACTCACACAGGTACTAAAAATACAGTCAGAAGAAGGCTGTGGCACCATGGTCAACAGTTTTTAGCATGGATCTTGTGACTTACTTTAGCTATGTAGCTGACTCCTAAAAGTGAAACCACATTAACTGTAATTTTACTTCATTTTGCTTGGAAAGATTTTTCAGCATAAGGTTTCAGGTTCTCCTTTTCTTTCTTTCTTTCTTTTAATTTGTTTTTGGGGTTTTTTTTAAGCACTGCTGTTTCAGGTTCTGCTAGCAAATAGTGCTGAATTTATTCAGCCTGTTTGCCAGAGTTTAAGGTCACTGCAGCTTTAGTTTTACAAAGAACACCATTTTTCTGCTTCTCTGTTAATCTTGGCCTGAAAAGACCACACATTACCCTTCCCATTTGAACAGTTTAGCCTTTGTTCCTTTGTTTGGGTTCCACTATTAATCTGCTAGGTCGATAGCAAAAAATGTGTGAACCGCCAGTGTGCCTGATGATTGACAGGCAATTAGCAGCTTCTAGAGAAGCCTGCTTTTCAATTCCTGCATTGGGAGGCAGAGGCTGCTGAGCTCACTTTTTTTTTTTTTGTAAACTTCTACTGCAATACTAAAAACTGGGACCTTTAAAAGACTCAGGAGCTTCAGCTGCAGGAGAGCTGCAAAACGGAATCAGAGTCGTGAAGAGCTTTACTGTAAGCAAACCGTTAACCTGTGTCTCTCTTCAGAAAATAAGGTTTGCAAAGCTTTCAACTTCACCTGATGAGCAAGAAAATTTCCTCATTAAAACACAAATCTGAGAAAACATTCTCCCCTCCAGTTACTGGGGTTTGTGGGGAAGATGTGTCACCCATGGATTTGCATGTCATGGGCTCAGCTCAAATGTAAAGTAAAAATAACTTGTTACCTTTTTCTCAATGTCCAGATTCAGTCACTGGAAACATAAGAGAGCTTTTCAAGGATGGATAATTAATTCATATTTGTTTTTAAAAAAGCCTCTGTGGTTTTGTTTTGTCTTGTTTGTTTTTGTTTTGTTTAACTAATGGCTGATTAGCCACTTTAGGAATTAATATGGATAAAATTTTTCTTTAAGAGGAAGTAAACAGAGTTTAAAAAGCTGAATTCTAGTGAATAGCTTTCACTTCTCCCAAGTAAGAAGCTATAGAACAAGAGGAAACAGCCTCAAGTTGCTCAAGGGGAAGTTTAGGCTGGACATTAGGAAAAATTTCTTCCCCCACTTAGTCACAATTTCAACATTTGTTTAAAGAAGTTGGGATTTGCTTGGCCACCAGCAGATGAGCTGCTTCCACCTTTCCTTACTCACAGTTTATGCAAACCAATCTTCACCAACTTAAGCAGGGAAAAAATCAGATACTCAGGTCACAGTTGCTTTTTTTTTGCCTTCAGTAGCAGCAGTGCTAGCCTGCACTCCCCTCTGATTTGGAAAGTTATTGCCCACCAACATGCACAGGTCTGAGAAGAACTGCAGGGAGAGAGGGAGAATTTGAAAGAAAACAGAAATGGCTCCCACCTAGCAACCCCTTCCCACACCTGCTGCAGAGAATTCTTTGGGATAAACAGAACAGCCCCAATCTTGGGGCTTCAGCTTTTCTCCATGAGATAGGAAGACTCAAGACCCAAGAAGACTCAAGACTCAGACAGGGTCAAGGCCAGCCCAAGCAGGGTCAAGGCTCCCTCCAGCAGGGTCAAGAATCATAAGCTGCAAATAGCATCAAATGCACTTTGCCAGGATGAGGGCACGAGCTGAGTATAGCTTGGATTTGCATCTCTGGTTGCCAAGAGATCTGACATTTCAAAACATGAGGCCAAAACCACCAGGTTGTCACACTCTTCCAGTGTTAAAAACAGGCATAAAAATAAGCATGTTGGAATGACAAGCTGTTTGGTGGGGAGTATAATGGCATTGTACTTTAGTCAGGTAAGAATTGTTTGCAAACAAATGGAGTGCAATCTGTTCAGAGATTATCTTTGCCTCTTCCTGTTGCAAATTGGATTATCTTTGATGCTAAAATGCCCATGTGTTAAAAAAAAAATCAAAATAATTCAGTAGTTCTTTTTATTCTTTTAATCCAACAGCTGCAAAGCTTTTCAGATGTTCCATGGTGAAAATACTTTTATCCAGCTAGGACTTTCTATTTCATGATATGAATCCTTGTTTTCATGGCTCCCCCTCAAGCAAATGTTATTGCTGCAATAATTTAAGTTGCTCCCAATTAGGCCTTGGAAATTAGATATTCTAAAAATTTCCACTAGGCATTCTTGGTATTAGTTTAACAGGCACTTTCTTACCCAGCTTTACAGTAGGTATACTTACTTCAAAAGATGAGAACCAGGACAAATCCTGAAATAAATGTTTCTTTTCTTGTAGCATCAAGGGAAGAAATTGGAGCAGATAGAAACCAAGTCTGTATGTGTAGGAAAGAGGAGCCATATTTTCATTACTGAGCTAGCAGCTGATAGAGCTGAAATTAGTACCCCCCCCACTAACATCTTGTTAGTCCAAGATACATATAATGTTCAGCTTTGCTTTCCAATTCTCTTAATTTACAAGTGGCTCCAATGTTTTACCTTTCTTTTTCCTATTAATGAGAAAAATAGATGAGCAGTTGACAGGGGTGGAAAAAGAAACCCAAAAACCCAAAACCTAAACCAGACATAGCAGCTGAGAAATTAGTTTAAAAGAGCTGAAGTTTCACATCCTGAATACATACAAGTATTTTAAATAATCGAAATAGTATAAAATTCTCTGAAAAAAAAAAAAAAACATGACTTGTTCTTAATGAGAAGAATTTAAGATAATGCCTCCAATTCTGTCTCCTGTGATAGCTCCTAGACCAGCAACCTGGAGACAAAGGTAAGTATTTATGCATCTCTGAGTCACCCAGAAAGTATTCTTCTTTAGGAAGGCATTTATGAATCCATTCATCATTGTTACATACCAAGGCTTGTCTGCTACTGCAGAAATTCTTTTGGACCCTGCTGTACAGTTATATTTATCAGTTCCAGGTAGTTTTGTGTTCACCACAAGACATAGCTGTCTGCAGCTCATCTGGAACCATGGCAGGACTGAGGACCATCCCAAATCCCACCATACCCTGCCCAGTGCACAGTGGACCACATCACCCTTCAGGACAGGGTTTTGGATATGGCATACAGTAGAGTACAGAAGGTGTGTAGAGACCAAAGGCAGAAGAAGGCCTAAAGCAGCTTCTCTATGCTCTTCCTCCAGCATCCCTATGGTCCTCTGACACCTCCATGACCCTCCAGAGCAATAACATGGCAGAAGAAGGCAAAGAGCAACCTCTTTCTATGCTCTTCCTCCAGCACCTCCATGATTCTCCAGCACCACCATAGTTCTTCAGAGCAGACAGGACAGTGGAAGAAGACCCCAAAAGGCCTCCTCTGTCACCTCTGTGGTCCTCCAGAGGAAACAAAACAGCAGAACCCTAGAGCAGCAAGAGCAAAAGCATTGCAGGAAGCTTACATTTGGTGGGAATGTGTTCAGGGTTTGAGATGGTAAAAGTCTCTAAACCTACTCTGCACTCCAGTACCACTCAGGGAATTAACACTAACTCTACAAATCTTTTGGGAGTCTTGTAGTATTCCACCATTTTGTTTGCTCTGGAGGATCATGGAGGTGTCAGAAGACCATGGAGATGTTGGAGGAGTAGCACAGAGAGGCTGCTTTAGGCCTTCTTCCACCACTCTGTTTGCCAAGCCTTGTGGTTTGGCTTTGGGTCTGTTTCTTTTGCAGGTGGGAAGGTCACTTCTCTCAGGTGTCTTAAGCCTTGACATGAGCCAACAGGCTCCCTGTTTACTGCTCACTCATGCTCTCGCTCTCTCTTTGTTTTACCCTAAACTACAAAAGCTTGTCCACATCAAGCGTGCCTGGTTGACCCCAGGGAAGGGTAGCCACCTATCAGAAGAGGATTAGATCCCATCCAGAGTGCAAAAGGCAAACAGACAACTCCTCTCCCTCCTGCCTTGTTGTACCACCTCTTCAGTGTGACATAAGATCCACGGCATGACTACAGCAACCACAAACAGATACACAAAACAGTTCTGCCCATCCCAATACCCACACTGCAGGTGTTTCAGCCATCACTCTTCAGCATCTTTGACAGAAGGACCTTCTCTCTCATAGGTGAGGGAGGTGAAGGCAGAGGATCTGCAATACAGTCAGGAAACAAACCCAACTCAGATATTGTTTCTGAAACACAGAAGTCACCCTTCATCTGTCCTAGGACACGCTATTTCATCAAGATGAACCCATCAGCAGCAGTAACATGCTCCTGGCTCCTGTCCACCATGACTACCTGCTGTCTAGCTGTGTGCATTTAGATGTCCTCTAACATATTCATTCATGGATCAAGTCTTACAGGTCAATAGTGTGAGATCCTGGGTCTGAAAAAAAATAAATAGAAATGGACCAAGAATGGAAGGCAAAAGTAAAACAGGCAACAGCAGATAGCAGCTATTGTTTCTGTGATTAGTTTTTGTGATTTTGCTAGTGAACAGCTGCATTTCACTCACTAACAATTCATACACTTCCCATGGAAATGAGTTTCCAGATACCAATCAAACCAGCAGACAATGGTCTACTGGCTTGCAGACCATTTGGTTTATTGTGAGGAAACTATGTATAAACCATGCTCTTAATCAGACACTCAAGTGTACTTTTTTCCACCTACATGCCTATATCCAGTGTTTCTCCTCACATTCACCAACTTTTTGGGTAAGTATTAACTGAACAACAGAAAAATCACATAATTCAGTCTTCCTGTATGTTGCAATGCTTATTGTGTCAATTTCCAGAGAAATATTTGGCTTTTTTGGGTAGTTGGAAGATAAAATGTCCTCGCTGAAGCTACTGCCTATTGGAAAAGCCCAGGAGTACTGCTTTCCACCAAGAGAGTGCCAGGAAGTCCCTAACAGAGCAGAAACATCCCTTACCTCCAAAATCCCACCACACCTATACATTTAACAGACAAATTGTTCTTGCTATCCAATCTAAACCTCCCCTCGTGCAACCTGAGGCCATTTCCTATTGTCCTGTCATTGGCAACCCAGAAGAGGCCAGCTCTGATCTTGCTCCAACCTCCTTTCAGGTAGTTGTAGAGAGCGCTAAGGTCTCCCCTGAGCCTCCTCTTCCTCACACTAACCAACCCCAGTTCCCTCAGCTGCTCCCCATAAGACTTACTCTCCAGACCCTTCCCCAGCCTTGTTGCCCTTCTCTGGACACACTCCAATGCCTCTATGTCTGTCTTGTAGTTTATGACCAAAAACTGAACCCAGGACAAGGTGTGGCCTCACCAGTGCCCAGTACAGGAGGACAATCACTTCTCTGGTCCTGCTGGCTACACCATTTCTGACACAAGCCAGGATGCTGTTGTCCTTCTTGGCCACCTGAGCATATTGCTGGCTCATCTTCAGCTGCTGTCAACCAGCACACCCCAGACTGCATTTCAGAAGAAAACCAAACATCAGACGCCCTGTCCTTCTCCACCCCCATCATACTCACTCCAAATTCCTTTTCCAGTACTTGATTTCTACTCTGTGCTCCTCACTCTCATGCCTGTCCTCACTCACTGCAATACTCCATTGAAGCCAAGGTTTCTGCCCTTCATTCTCCTGCCACCTTCTGTCTCTTCTTCATGATGCTGTCTGCTCACCTAAGAGGTACCCAGCAATGTAGAGGATGACAGTACTTACCAAAGAGTAGAAACAACACAGCATCATGTCTTCAGAGTTTTAACATGCTTTTCCATTTTTGCAGAAGGTTCAAAACCATGATCTGCTGGGGGTTTTTTTCAGGGTGAAAAGTAAGGAAATGGAAAATACTATTAGAAATGCAAAGAAACTTGTGTATAATGAAGAAGGAGCTCAGGACAGGTCCCCATTTCAACACATGGCCTTGTTATTTACCACACTGAAAGCAACTTGATTTTCTGATGTTACAATACTTGCAGTTTCATAAAGGCAATACAGACTCTGGGACACCCAAACACCAACCCTGTGCTGCTTGCTCTGTGGCCAGGTGAGATGGAGAGGTTACACAGGCAAGATCCTCCCTCTCCTCCTGTCTATTGTGGTAAGAATCCTTTAGTATGGTAACTGAATACCAGGCATACTTATTAACCTAAGCAAACTGCTCCCTCTCAGCCTGCCCAACAGAAGACCACATCATTTCAGCTGCACACATATCCTACTCAGAGCAAAACAGGCACACATTTGGTTAGTGTAACAATGTATTTTTTTTTCCTTTTTATTTCAGTTACTTTTTCACATAAAACTTTATGTAAGCTACAAAAAAACCTGTGAAATGCAGAAATGGTATTAAAACTGCAAACTTAAAAGTTCAGATTAAAAACCAGAAGTGTCTTTCCCTGCTAACAATGACCATTTCAAATGAACCAGATTTTGGTGGGTTCATTGCACAAACATACCATAACACTTCTTAAAAATAAATAAATAACAACAGCAAAAAAAACCCCAAACAATACCATCAACACCATGAAGCATTTAGTTGTCTTTTTTTTCCCCTCCAAAGACAGAAATGAAATGTCTAGGCACAGTTTTAGGCATTATAGAGGACACAGAGGCAATAGGTTAGTGTGCACTGAGCTGTACAAAAATACAGTCTGAATAAATTACATTGCTAGCCATAAGATTAGACTTCACTTACCAGTCAGTTCATTGCATGTTTAATAATATACAGTTACATGCTAATCCATATATATATCATTTTTATTTCAAACACATAGGTCTCTCTAGATTGTTTTTTGTTTTTCATTTTTAATTTAAAAAAGCTAAACAGAGTTGTGCAAGAAAACCAGAAGAGGTGCTAGATACTTGTCAGCACCGGACAGTATACTTTAAGCTTAAAAAATACAAATAACTAGCCCTGCTTGCAAGTTTGCTCTCTCTCTTTCTATATATATATATATATATATATGTATATTTATTTATTTATTCATTCATACATATTTGGAAGAAAACCAATGGATTTGTTGTGTTAGAGAATCATCCTGCCAGTAAGATAAAGCCAAGCAACTGAAATAACAGTGGCATGACACAAGCACAACATAACAAAATGACTGATTTGTTGTATGTACACTCAAAGACACAGAAAAAAACCCAAAATAAAATAGCATTTTTAACCTACTTTTAGTTCAGTGCTGAGAAACAGAATGCTTGGCAAAATTGGCACTGGTAAAGGGGGAAAAAAGAAATGGCAGTAGTAACATAAGCTAAAGGTAGGTACTTAAACCCATACACTAGATGCCCAAATGCAAAGGACCTGAGGAGTCTGAGGTGGGTCCTAATAGATTGCATGCTCTTCCAGAGGAAAAGCAGGTGTTGAGGCTGAAAATCAGATCTCTGACTCAAATATGAATGAAGAACCTTGCCTTGAGGCATTCCCATTTGTAAATGGTTTTTTGCCTAGACACCTTCCATATGAAGAGCCAGGTGACTTGCAGTGCACATGCTAATAATCTGCATATGCCTTATGCCTGACAGTTGTTTCCACTCAAACTCTACCTAAACAAAATGGATTTGAGAAACTAGTGGCTAAGATATGGGTTCAGCACTGTACCTTCTTGTCAGCATAGGCAAATTGCCACACTGTCAGCACCAAAACATCTTCCTCTTAGGAAGGTACAGACAACTTCTCACAAGATGCTTTTCTATGTTAACCTAATTCCCATGCCAAACTACAATGTTCTCCATGCTGCTAAGTAAAAGCAGAACTACACAGCTGTTGAGAAAGGTACAGAGTTAATTAGACACTGAGTATCTGCCTTAAGTCAGGCTCAGGAAATAAAAGGAGAGTTACAAACATTCTCTGATGCCTGTGAAACAAGCAGATATCATTTTTCCTCCCATCCTTTTTGCTCTCCAGGCATGGCCATACAGTCCCTTCCAAGTCAAGCTATCATTTTGCTCCATCTACTCCAATTAATCATTAGGTCCTGGAAAGACTGCTGGTATGGAATAGTCTGCCATGGCAGCAAAGATTGAACTCCAGGAAGCCTCAGTTTTCTCAACCATCTCCATACATCAGCAATACTTTCACACCAACCTCCTAAAGGCAGTCCTGTGGTCCCACAGCCATTGCAGAACCTCTGTGCCCTGCAAACAGTGCCACAAGCATTAACACTGTAGTTACAAGGCTTAACACTGAGTAATTCAGCAGTCTTCTCCTTGAAAGCAGCAAAACCATTTGTGTCAAGGCGGATGTGCGACCCCAGCCTATCTGCAAAGGTCCACACAGAATATATTTTCCATTTCTCCATTAAAAAATAGTTATTTCTGAAGATTAGAATTGTATAAAAATAATGTTCATAATTAAGTGAAGATATCCAAATAAGCAAAATTGTCAACAAAAATACAAGTGTTGCAGATTAAGCTTGTGTCAAAGTTCTACCTCAAAATTTAGCTTGGGTTTCAGGAGTACAGTCTCTGGCTGTCTGAAGTGGGAAACATACTCAGCAAGAAGAAATTTGATGTACATCAGCAGCAGCCAGTCCATGACAAAGTCAGCTTTTAAAAAGCCAGAGATCACCTCCTGAAGTGCTAACATTTTAATATGGATATGATGGGGTCTCATTTGTATTCCTGACAAAAAGAGATGCTGACAGCCTAACTAGATTTCTAAACAAATGGCAGTTTTTTCTTTGCAACAGCCTTAGAAAAGAATTTTTAGGAAGTCCTAGATTCCACAGGGAATAGCAAGGAGCTGTTTTGTTCAGTTCTGCCTTGACTTGATGTGAACTTAAGCATTTCCCAGAACACAGAGCCTGTACAAGGGCATATACAGAAGACAAGCCATTTTATGTTTATTTTAACACCAACCAAAATTGGGGGTATCAATCTGAGGCTTTCAAGAATGTGTACAAAGCTAGTATTTTAACCACTGCATCACAGCTCATCTTGCAATCTGAAGACAAATCATCTCTCTCCCTCTGCATTTCTATTTGTATTATACATATTCATTTATACTAACAAATACCTTTCAAAAATATAACTACTTGTTCCATATGCATTCTTTTCATGAGGCTGTTCAGAATTAAATGGGTACTTAGGACAACTGCAACTCATTCATCCATTTTAGATGCTTCAGGGTCAGATGAGATCATCTTCTGCTTCCCCTTATCGCCACCCTCCCAGCAAAATACTCGGAGCTGAGTCAACTTCCAACTACACAGTCAGAAGCAGATGTCTCTGGGTTTGGACTTCCTTCAACAATCTGCTACAGCTGGCACAGTGATGAAGATTACGAAGTCACAAAATCCTGTGTGGTTGGTGGCTTTTGGTTTTTTATTATGCTCCCAGAAGACTGTTGAATGCAGGTATCAGGCAGGTCATTAACCAGTTACCTTCACTGCCCTCAGCACAGCCACTTCCAACTAGTTCCTTAAGAGCTTTTTTTGAGCAAGTAACAAGGAGCCAACACAGCCTATTGTACAAGATGCCATTGCCTTCTTCTTCAGACATCTGAATCCTCTAGGATACAGGGAAACTTCTAAATGGAACCTACGTCAGCTGCTCCCCTGAAGGCAATAGCAGATGCTGGCACTGCACCCCCCTTCCAACAAGTTTTCTCCTAATGATCGCTGGTCACGTAGATCCTTTTGCTCGTTGTCAGGAAAAATGAAGCTTGTGTATCAGCAGCTGTCTCTGTAAGATCAGCAATCCTAGTGTTTGCAGTTCTTTTAAATGGTTGATAAAAGCTGGTTACAGTGTTCACACCCAGAAGGCAAAAAGGGTATTTATTTTATCAACAGAGTAGATTTGTTTGGTGCTCCACAAGTGTTCTAAAAAAACAGTGAGTTAGAAAAGATGGGCTAATCCTTGTGTTGGTTTAGTTTACATGAAAGGATTCTAGTAATAGTCTTCATAGTTCTTAGGGTTCAGGCAATAAAGAATGGCACCCCCAAATGAAAATATAGTTGCACCCCAAGCCAGGCCATACCCCCAGTTGAACTCGTGGTATATTTTCAAGCTGACCGTTTCGATGAACTTGATGGGGTAAAGGACTAAGCTGCACACCTGAAGAACAACTGGAAACAAAAACAACCAACAAACAAATGTCAGAAGCAGCCTTCATTCATTTCCATCAAACAAGGAAAACATCACAACACTGAAATTCACATTTAAAAATCAAAATCACCATCTCATTCACAGAAAACAGAGCAATTCTTCCTTATTCCCTTGTCGATGAACAAATATTATTGCTATAGTATAACAATGATCCTTCAGATGTCCACAAAATAAACAGCAAAGGCAATCAATCCTTTCCCAATTCTTTTCTCTCTCCTTTATATTTTTAGTTTGCAGTTCTTAATCCTTCCATAATAAGAAAACTGTGACCATTTGTTCTATAGCTGCTATAAAGAAGCCAAAATGAGAAGCAACAATAAATGAACATTAAGAAATATGGCTCAGAAGCAAATCATTTACTTAGCCTCGAAGAAATTCATTGTAGTAGGTGATAATATTTATGTTCAATACAGGCTCAGTGAATTACATATTTCATATACATTACTGTGTGCTGTAATCAGAATTAATGATACTGTTCCACAGGCTACCAAGGAATCTATAGTTTGATCAGTCACTAAACTTCCAACTGGCAACACACTGCCTTGCATTACACATTTAGGGGGTGGGTCAGAAATGCTTCATGATGAAAAAAAGCTAATAAAAGAGATCAAATCCAAGGCAGTAAAAGGCTTAAAAATCATTCCTTTCTACAGCACTGTCTCTGAGAATGCCACATCTCCTGCAGTCTGATCTCCAGGTCAGCAGTGGAATTTAGCAAACCTGTTAATTATTGTACCACATCAAAACCCCACACACAGAGGAACCTGAAAAGGAAAATACACAGAACCACCCCAATTTTCACCAGGTGATTTCAGTTTCATTAGCAACCATTCTCTTTCACATTAACAGAAACTCGGGATAAGTTTCCAAGGTAAGCAGGTGAAAATTACACCTCAGGACAAGAACAAGCTGTACAATGCAGTGAGTCTTAGCCCAGGCTGCCCAGGGCAGTGGTGGAGTCACCATACCTGGAGGGGTTTAAAAGATGTGTAGATGTGGTGCTGAGGGACATGGTATAGTGGTGACCTGGCAGGGCTGGTTAATGGTTTATCTTGGGAGGTCTTATCCAACTAAAAAGGATTCTGTAACTCTATTTAATGAGAACTGTTTCAAAGACAGCACCAATCTAAAATGCTGGTGAATAACAGAAAGATGACTTTGGAATACAGAAGCCCTTCTGAAATTACACTCAGAAATTACAGGAAAATGAAATAACACTGAGTATTGAACACTTCACATACTCAAACTCTGTCACTGGCCTTTTCATTCCCACACATGTTCTTTAGTGCTGTCAAACTGGCACATTTCATTAGCCCTGCTCGCCTGTCCTCTGGATGGGGAGATGACTTCCAACATTGATTACACCCTCAGTGATAGCACTTTAGAAAGCAGTCAGTGGAAATTTCTCCCTCCTCCTCCCTCCCTCCCTTTGCCTACAGAATAATCTTTGGACTTAGTTGAAACTGCCAATCTGAATAATGTTTGCATTTTCTAATGTGGATACTGAAATCCATGGGATTTTTTTAATCCTGAAGTTATTGAAGTGTTCCTTGGTGTTATTCCATTTTAATGTCATTTTTGTCTGCCAGCTCAGAGGAACATGGCATGACACTGAAGAAATTTTGACAGGGTTCACTAAAGGAAGCACCTACTCTTCTGAAACCACTGTGCATTCCAATTCTGTATAATGAGAGCATTATGACACTCAAAACCACCTGAACATATGCTCAGCTTTCAGACGCATCTTGAAGACCATTCAAAGGCAAAAAAGATTTCCTAAGATGAAATAAGGAAGTTGTTTAGAGGCTTCCTGAACTGCCAGATGAAGCATCTCTGCTGAGTCACAGAAACTGGGGTGTGCGTGTCAAGTGCCTACCAAGGAATTTCTCCACCTTCCCTCAATCTAACATATGAAGTATGCTGAATTGTGATCTACAGATTGGACTTGTCAAAACAAAACAAAGAAAGTGATTCTTTTGGAAGAGGAACATGTTGCTAAAGCAGCAACACCCACAGCAGGTATTTTAGACATCTTTATAGTGAGGGTTTCTGCTGTTGCTACTACTGGTCCAGCTACACTACCAGAAAACTTAAAGGAAGTGGTAACACTGTCATCACTTTGCACTATTTTTGTCTCCTGTCATTGTTTATCCCTGTAGAGTGGGAAGGGACTTGTGTAGGCTATAAAAAATAGTGAAGTTGTGAAAAATAACCAGTATGCTTACAACTACTGAGCTGCTCCCAGTGATTTTTAAGGAACTCCATGGTATGCTGATCTGCTTATGGGAAGTGTGGCTACTACCCTTCTTCAGAAGCACTACTCTTTTCCTGTAGAATAAAAAGGGCTGCAAAAGAAATATTGTAAAAAAATATCCACTTCAAAAATGCTACTCACAGAATCACAGAATGCCCTGAGTTGGAAGAGACCCACAAGGATCATTGAGTCTAACAACTGTCCCTGCACAGGACAACCCCAAAGTCACCCCATGTGTCTAAGAGCATTGTCCAGATGCTGCTGGAATTCCATGAGAGTTGGTGCCATGACTGCATCCTTGGGGAGCCTGTTCCAATGCTCCACCATGCTCTGGGTGAAGAACCTTTACCTAATACATTACCATCAATCAAAACACTAGGATCCCTTCCTACAAGGCTGCTTTCCAGCCTCTCATGTACTGCATGTCTCTAGGTACAGCCAAGGTTGCCCCTCCCCAGAAGCAGAATCCAGCACTTGCCCTTGTTAAACTTCAGATGGTTTGTGACTGCCCAATCTTCTCCTCTATCCAGATCTCTCTGCAGGACCTCTCTGCCTTCATAGGAGTCAACAGCTCCTCCCAGCTTAGTATCAACAGCAAAATCAAAAATTATTATCCATATCAAAAAAAGACTAGTCAGTTCAAACCAGACTATTCTAAACTTCAAGTTTAGGCCCATTTTTACAATTAGCACTATGATGCTTGCAAGACACAACTGCACAGGAACCTTGGAGTTCTTCAAGATTGGCCAGACAAATCTGCAGCTGATTGACCTAGTGTTAGTGATTGTCCTGCCTTATCAAGAAAGTATCTCCCTTATCAATATTTCTTTGATGCTATGACTCTTTTTGCTGCCCTGTAGCAACTTGCACTATGCCCTACTGAAGTAAGTCACAGAATCATTAAGGTAAGCTCATCAAGTCCAACCATCAACCTAGCACCACCATGTCCCTAAGGACCACATCTATTTTCAGACCATTCCATCAATTTCTCAAAATCAAACTTTGTTCTCCAATGTACCTTCAAATTTTTCTAGCTTCACCATAAAATTTAGTAAGCAGACTTTTATTCTATCTTCCACACCATTAGGAAAACAGGCAGTAACACAGAACTCAGGCTGCAATTAAGCCAGACTGTGCTCTAACTCAGCCAGAACAGAAAAAGACAAGCTCTAAATATTCTTCAAATAGTATGTCTTTTATCCATGATTTATTTTTTTATTATTATTCTTCTCTCATCTGTAATAGTTTCACTAAGCCACTGTCTCCCTAGCTTAGGTGTAAAAGCATCCTGTGAAATGTATTAAGAGTTTACTACCCTCAACAGGTTCTTCTTTTAGACATTACTCAAATTGTTCGAACAAGGTCACAGAAGGCAAACACCTTTCAAATTCCCTTTTTGGTTTGCTTTTACAGACTTTCAACAATTCCACTTTCTCTTCCTACCCCTAAATTAAGACTCTGGTAATCATATAATGAGACTCCTATGCTGACAAGTTTGTGAGCTTCTACTTTGAACATACAGCTTTTGTGGCCAGTTTGGCTCATGAGCACTAAGATACTCCAGCAAGTGCCTAAGTTAGTGACCTCTACTAGGATCGAAAATGCTGGGAAGAGCTGCATGAGCCAAAGTGGCTCTACACAAATGTCCTGCAGCTGCCTCTCTGTATGCTCCATGTTTGTACATTACCTGAGGTATTCCTGTTCCTCCCTCCATTACACTTAGCTGACAATATGAATTTTAAACACACATCTGATGATCACTTTCTGGCTTACTCTCAGTACCTAGGTTGAATTATTACTTTTTTTAACTCCCTTGCTTTCTCATGTCTTCTAGCTCTGCCAGTCCTAGTTAGTCAATCTTCTTCCTCACCTACAGAATCGCTAACTGAAATCTGAAGCTGAGGAAAAAAAAAAGCACCACAAAAATAAACAACAAATCAAAATCAGAAGGAAAAAAAGGCCTGAAGCCAACTGTTTAGACTCTGAGGTGTCTGGAAACCACTATCCATGTTGTCCTTTCTCCCCCAGTGACTTTTTCTACCCAACACCCACGCAGGTTATTAAATGCCTTTAGGCAATTCATCCTGTGTCCCTCTTCCAGTGGCAGCTGGTAGACTCCTAAACCACAGTCATACAGAAGATTTGGTCTCACCAGCAGATTCACAGGGCAGAGCAGGGTTTAACCTGAAAGATCTTCTGTGAAATCCAAAGTTCAATTGAAATTGAATTTGAATTCATGGACAGTTGCATAAAGCACAAATTCCACTGTGCTGCAATCCTAACTCTCCCCTCTTCAGCAGGCCTTCCTTCTGTAATTCTTTCAAGCTATGCCAGTCCATGTTCACCTCTAAAAATTGATGACATCAAAGATAAAATATGTAGGAAATGACACTAACACTGTCAGCATCAAATCCCACAAGGATCCTCCTCAGATCTGTCAGATCATGAAGAATGGGGCAGGTTATCCTGGCCTCATCATCTCTCCTGTTCTTAGATGCTATTTCCAAGGCACATTCACACACACAGAGGGCAAAGGAAAAAGGTGAACATCACTCAAGAGCTAAACCACCAAGATATTTTTCTTTTCGATACACATAAGCATTAAATCCCCCTCCTCCCAACCTTTTGCAATAAAGACTAGAACTGATTTTATGCAGAGAAGAATAGATCAAGCTTTAAGACAAAAGCTTGTTCTTGGGGAAAGTTGTTTCTTTTTTTAGTCCAAACTTAACTATACACTCAATGAACAATATGGCAAGATAGGAAGTGTATGGCTGAATAATTACTAAGTTACTACACAATGTTAGGAGAAATGAAGTCAAAAGCCAAATAAGAAACCACTACAAAAATTCAATAATCCAATTTCCTTCAATGTTAACTGCCCAGCAGGCTTTATAATTCCAAAATTAATATTTAATTTTAAAATTATTGCACCAATGCCTTTATTCATTCAACAAAGCAAGTAATGAGACACAGAGAACAAAAAGATACAATTTTTGCTTGGGAAACCTGATCCTAGGTTGCACTCATTTCCTTAGGGACGTGGTTTAGTGCCATAGTGGTGCTAGGTTGGTGGCTGGACTTGATAAGCTTAGAGGTCTCTTCCAACCTTCATGATTCTGTGAAATATAACCTACCAATATCTCCTGAGCAAATAAAAATGCATCTTGAAGAGCTGAGGCTCAATCAAGGTAATGGAAACAGCAGGGGGCAGCAGGAGCCTTCCCCTGAGCTTTCTTTCATTCCAGAAGACATTGCAAATTTTTATGCCCTTATCTTTTCATATCCTTGAAAGTGGCTTCTTGGTTTTTTTAATACATCCAGAAGACTAAGTCTTGTCATCCTCTTCATTATGGGCTATCAGAAGGGGCTTCATTTGCTAGCTCCAATGCAGGTATGAGTGACAGGATGAAGACAAATTAGGCTTGGTGAATCTCAGGAGAACACAGAACCATCCGTGCTGACTATGGCTCAAAACACCAGAATGTACAAAAGGAGATGATTTGATATTGTAATTATACCTCACTGGACCAGTCTTACAGACAATTCAGATTCCTAGGTCTCCCTTAAGATTTTGTGATAGTTTATATAAACTGTTCCATTTTCATGTTATTAAAGCCAGGCAGGGACCACCCTGTGACAGCTTCTTAAATGAATAATTAAGTAAGCAAACTGATACAATGAAATTAATTCCTCATGGCACACGGTCACGTATAAACACCTTGCAACAGATTCTTATTAATTTTCACACACAGGGCTTCAAGGTTTCACACTTGGCATTAATTTTCCTCTTTCAAAGTTGTAAAAGGAAGAACATGAAAACAACAAAAATGGCTTTGCAGGGAGAGTAAAAAAATTGGGGCAGCAAGCAGCAGAAAGTCAGAGATTAAAAATGACACTTAGATTTATCCTCTGCAGTTTCCCCTCACTGCAGGTACTTCACAAAGCAATAAATATAATGCAAATAAAGAATTGTTTATGAACTAATAAGTGCAACTGCAAAAGTGATTCATGTCGTGCAGACCCGGTGTCCTGAGAAACCTCACCAGAGTTAACACAGAGGCAAATCAAATGCCTCTGCATTAGTATGCAGAGCAAGGCATGCCTTCTTCCACAAAAGTGAAGCTGCTCTCATGAAATTTTCATCCTGTTGCCAGTAACTTGCTTACCTGCAGCAAAGAGCATGACTGCAACTGGTCTGTAGAACCGCCTCCGGGATCCCACGCAGATGGAGATCAAGCCAACCAGGAAAGCTACGAGAATAATGGCAGCACCACCCAACAGCAAAGCAAGGGTAGCTATCTGCCAGTCTAGGGGGAAAAACAAAATACAGTTTCAGTAAAATAAGCCCATAGGCCTGAGAGAAACAGCAGAAGACGAGCAACACAGAAGCTGCACCAAGGCTTGGGTAAATAAACAACTGTGGTTTGGATTTCTTTGCTCCTAATCAGCAAGACACCTTGATACAACAGATGCAACTGAGAAGCCAAGTGCCTCAACCTCCCAAGCTTTTTCAAGGCTTAGTTGGCCCCGGTGGGATTTTGGCTTGAGAAAGACTGAATAATGTGGTCCTCTGTTTTTTGTCCAATTTAGAATGAGGAACTGAGGCTGGGTCAGGATGAGCAAGTGTGTGTTAGCTGACCCCCAGCCTGTTGCAACCTTCTCACAGAAGAGAAAGTAAAACCTCTGCTTGAGCTGATTAGGATGACACAGGGAAGGAAATTTCATGGAGGCTTCTCATCTACACCTGCCACCTGGGAAGTACCAAGGCCTCATAATATGAATAATAAAAACTAAGGTAAAGGAAGGAGATGCTCAAAGGAATAAAAAAGACATTTCAACACTAAAAAAACAACATAGAAGTCAAGCCCTTATAGAGGCAGTAACCATCATTAAACACAGACCGAGTCGAATCTAAAGCCCACTTGAAAACATCAGTTATTCTGGTATCATTTTTCCCTTTATGCCCCCAAAAGCAACTCTTCTGGATTTGGTATTTTCTAGTTATTTTCATACATAATGGACACAGTTAAAAACAACATCCTTGAAGTCTTAAATCACATAAGCCAAAATCTGTTTGAAAGCTGATGGCTACCATGGGTCTATAAAACATCCAAGATCTAATTTAAGAGCTCCTGTAGGATTTTAGTAAGGCTTTTTTGCAGATGAGTATACAAGACATTGAGTCTCTCCAACAACAGGCATTGAGGAAAAGTATCAGATCACTATTCACTACTATTGGGCCCAGGCTGCCCAGGGCAGTGGTGGAGTCACCATCCCTGGAGAGCTTCCAAAAACCTAGAGATGTGGTCCTCAGGGACATGGTTTAGTGGCATGGTGGTGCTAGGTTGATGGTTGGACTTGATGAGCTTAGAGGTGTCCTCCAACCTTAATGGTTCTGTGACTTAGTAATTCAAGAAAGATGATCTAAAATCAGCTTGTGGGAAAAGTACCTATGGATCCAATGCATCTCTCATTACTTTGACAGTAACAGCACTCACACAATATTCAGAATAAAATGCCCAAATGCATTACATAGTTCAAAGAAAATAAGATTAATTATTTCCAAAATGAATGTAGAGATCTTTAAGTTCCTAAAATATGAACAATAACTAAAATGCACATTCTTCTTTTGAAAAGAGCAAAAGAGAATATTTTAAAAACCAGTATATCCAATTTTAAGAGGGATCTAATCTGTTGAAGATACCAACAGTGTAGCTGTGGGGTTTAGGAATGGAAGGTTGGCAGTGATTACCACCAAAAAGCCTTCATATATTATATGAATAAGAATGACAGAGATTAAAAGAATGTGACTAGAAGAGCTACAAGAGTATTGATAAAACAGAAGGTTGTTTAAAGATTGTTTTGTGCAAGTACAAACATTTATATTTTCTCTAGAAATTCAGATGTATTTTTTCCTAACATTTTAACTACTAAGTACACAGCCTCCCAAGCTACTTTACTCCTCCTTTTCTTCTGAGCCCAATACCCAAGGCTGAGAACAATTTCTCATTCTCCTACTCATTCTACTACACCATGCAGCCTCTGCCATCAGTTTGCTCTGTGACCCACTGCTTTACTATTATTGGAATGGAAATACAATTTTAGTTATGGATGAGAATGTTATGAGGAGTGGTTTCTTTAATGCTGACATGATCCTTCAGAAACACCAAGTGGTTAGTGCACTGATGATTTAGAAAGTATTCTTTCAGTATCAAGAGTGCATCAGACATACAAAATGCAGAAAGGAATAAACAGAATGGACCACTTTGGAACAACATGAAAAAAATCCTTGTACTTTGAATTACACCAATATAAAGACTAGACACATAAATCTCTATAGCCCCAAAGTTAAAAGCCATACAAAATTGGTAAGTCATATCAAAGTGCCAGGTGGGAAAACTCAGAAACTAAGACTTTTGAAAGCCACTAAAAATAACAAATTATTAGATGTTATCTTTTTGCACTGAAAAGGCACCAAAGTCCCAGGCAAGGTTTGCAATGCTTGAGTAGCAATCAAATGGAAAAAGGCTGAGTATCCCACTGCCTTCCAAAACCATTTGGGCAAGAGCACCCAACAAATGAAAATAACTAAGACAAAGGTGATATAAGCATAGGTTTAATATATAATTCAACTTCAAGAGAGAGATATCTATGGATTTTGGAAGGTTTAAAAAAATAAACAAACTACTTTGCTATAGTACCAATGTGGGAGGCAAAAAGACAAATGAGTGTTGGAAGACACCTACACTCCCAACTAAAAAAGAACTGACTTCATTAAACCAAATTAATTTATTGAGTAATAGAACCTACTCACTAATGTTGACTGCAGGACAGAAGCGAGGCTTTTAATATTCCTCACTGCTAGCTGAGGATGAGGTATTGAATGTTGTCCTCTGAGCCACAATGCCTAGAATTGCCTCTTTATGTCAGCTCCAGACTCCATTCACAGGAGCCTACAGTGCTAACAGCCTTTTGCCTTGAGTTGCAGCTCAGAAGGATTCTGCTTAAAGAACATCATGAAGGTCAGACATTAGTGCACAAAGAATACTGGAATGAATACTCCTATATTGCCTATATTACCATGGAAACTACATGTTTAAATCTCCTTGCCACCTTAGAAAAATCTTCACCTTCAATTCTGAAAGCCATTTGAGCTGGTGACAAAAATGCAGCTTATGTTGGATTAAGGAAGTAAAATCTTCTGCATGAGCCTTCTACTTTATTTTTGAAGAAAAAAATCCAGGCCATTGGACTTCACATAAAAGAAACATCCAAAGAAAGCGGAATCACTGCCTCTGAAGGAAGAACACCTTGTAAGTTAGACAGCTACAACAATATAACCACACACAGCAAACACTCTGTTCTACAATAAACATCTCTAGTGTTCCTCAGACTCCCCAAGAGTGATTTATAACACAGAACATCAAAATGGGAACAGCAGATTGCTCTGTTACATAGCGTTACTGGTACACAGAAGATAAAACATCCTAAGCCTGCTTTAAATATATCCAAAATATACTTGCACCATTCCTAGGCATGCCTCAATCTTGCAAATAAGTTCCTATGCTCAGCTGAGAAGCCTCAGCAGTTCAGTGAGACTGCTGGATCCTGTGGAGTTAGAAACATGTATAAACATGAGCAAAATGGGGCCTTCCAGATGATCATTATTAGTTTCCTGCATTCAAAGCACAATTTGGTTACACTTTAAAAATGCACATCTGCATTCTTCGCTGTACATCACTGCATTTTATTTACACTACACATCCACTATCCAACAAAACCACTAGGAACTAGGAGAATCACACTCCCACAAATCTTAATAAATGAGTATAAATATTATTTATAATATTATTTATTCTTAATTTTTATTATAACAACCTGCCTATTATTTTAGGGATATGGATGTCTTTATCTGCAAGTAACCATGAACCTAAGTACTTAACACAGTTCCAAAACCAAACCCACAAAACATAAATCTCCCAAACCATAATGGTAATGTTCCTTTTCAGTTAACTCCTCAGTGCCTTTTTGTGAGGACAGTTTGGTCTTATTTCTCTTTGAGAATTCTGCCTGTTTCTTGATGATATGGAAGCAGTGTCAATTGCACACTGAAATGTGCGACTCTCCCCCCTTCTTCCCCTCAAATAAAATGACCTTAGGCTTTAAACTGTATATTCATTTTTAATTAAGAGCAGTGCTATCTGCTCTTTTTCTTGGGCAAAATAATACTTCAGTACTATGATAAAAATCAGGAAAAGCCATAAAAGAAAAGAGAAAGCATTACAAAGTTCTGAAATGTTTACTTGAGTATCCAGGTAATTTTTTAACATGAAAAAGAGCAACACAAAAGGTTAGCACTGTCACAGATCTCATATTTTCAGCAAGTTTCCCCAAAATGAGATTTTTATCTACATGGTATTCTACAGTAAAAGAAGTGTTGGAGATAAAACATACTGTGGAATACGTGAAACATTTTTTATAGAGTTCTTTCAGCTAAGGCAAGCGAACTGAATTAATGTCTTCACCAAGTATTCCTTTCCATCATACAATGGTTCTTCATCAAGTCCTCTCCTCAGAGACTCAAGTAAGAAAATGCATGCAGCTGTTATGATGAAGATAACATTTTTTCTAGCACTAAAGAAAACCCTGGTTAGGAAAGAAACCCCACCATCATTCTTAGGTAAGTCTTCCTGATTCATTGCGAAGCTTTGACTTGTCACACTCCTGCTCTCAGACAGTAAATATCATTAGAAATTGTAATATAGCATTGAAATTCAAGAATAATGAGTTCCAAAGAACATGTCAAGTAAAGCATAGAAAGCTGAGGTACCCACACATAAGAAATTAACTATAATCCACTCAAGGCTATAACAATCAACTAAGATAAGATAGCTACAAATTCCCAATTGCTTCATATTCCAGACTACTTCTCAGTTGATAAACACCAAGTCATCAGATAGCCAACAAAAGTTTTAAAAGCACAGAGGTTCTACTAAAAGAAAGGTAGAATTTAGTTTCTAAAAGCACATTTGTCACATGATCAATAAGATTTCCTCTTTTTTTTTTTTTTGGCATCATGAGGTATAGAGCCTTCTGTGGAAGGTCAAGCTCCATTGAACTTGGCAGAAATACGAAGTAAAATAAGTAGTGCAGTAGACATGAGGTTCTCACTTAAAATTATTCCACTGAGCAGTTAGCCCTTGGGAATCTCACCCAAGCCAAAATGCTGGGTTTTATGGAGCTGCTCAGATGAATTTTGCTCTGGATGAAGGGGATATTGGCTAAAGCTGGGAAGTGCCCATAAATTACTTGGTGGATACTTCTCAGCTTTTGTATAGCCACCATCCCAACTATAACCTTTGGAGATTCCTGGCAGGATCTACAACTAAACCTCCAGAAAGCTGCTTTAGCCATAGCTTTCCATAGTGGAGGCTCGTACAAAAATTGTAACAAAAATCATAATAAATAAATATTTACTGCTCTTTGATAGCTTGTATAGTATGTTTATTACTGCTGCCTGCTGGACAGACATACTCTGGCTTTTCCATTCTATTTTATGGATTTTTCTGTAGTATGAAAATGACTTTTGTATGTGCACCCTCAAAGTCACTTGGACACTTAAAAAGGTTATTTTTAAGTTATTTCCTCTAGACAGAACTCAAACACTCCACACCAAGGCTTTCTTTTCTCCTTGAACTTATGAAGTATCTGTGTGAGGTCACAGGTATGTTAAAAAGAAACCATTTGTGGAGGAGACAAAACTATTTTCCCCCTTCTTTTTCAACAGGAGATTTACATACTGAGCCATTCCCTAAGAAACCTGTCTACAGACAGCAGCACATGGGACAAAGCCCTCAAGAAGCCAAGTCAAACAACACAGGTGGGCTTTCCAGGAAGGGTTTCTCATAGCTCTACTTCACCAGGATCTTGACAATACCCAAAGAAAAATACGAGATTTTTGTGCTGGGTGCCAACATCCCTAAATGCCTCCCTTTGGTGATATTTTAGAGGCTGCACATAAGGCATCAGTCACTTTCCATTTACTGTACAAGATGCCTGTAGGATGATTTAGTGATCCTGACACTGAGTGGAGAATTATTTAGAGCCAACTAAAGAAAAAAAGAGACCAAGCACAGACACTTGTCCAAAAAAACCAAAATCAGCTAACTGGACCAAACCCAGGTACACCTGTGTCCTGCTGAGATGCAGAATGCTAATGCATAAGCATGGCAGCTGACTAATGAAGGAGGAAAGCTGGGCACCACCTTAACTGCAATATACCAGGGGTTAGAGGGCTTCTCAGAAACTGCAAGGGCTTCACTTCTCAGCTCTGGCTCCAGACTTGAATCTCTGGTCCCATTTCCCAGAAGAATTTCTTAACCACTAGGGTAGATTGAAACTGCTCTCCTCTTCCATTTGCTAGACCCAAGCAGGAAAACGGTAAGCATGAGATCTATGGGGTTTGTGAATAAATAAATATGAGGGAATGCAAACCTGAGTCTTGCGCTGCCCCTTACCTAGCTGGTCCCTCCCACCACTCCAGTGCTGTTTCCACACCTTTCCACTGACATACAGAAATGCTGAGCATCACTATAAGGCTAGCCCTAACTCAGAGCTCTCTCACCTTTCAGTGAAAAAGCCCTTAGTAGTCACCTACACAGTTGCATCTCTCTCCCTTGAGCTTCTCCTATGACTTTCCACAGAGGAAGAGGCCAGCTACATTCCAGGCAAGCCAAAAGCCCACAGGTAGGACACTGCAGGCAGTAGGTACTCTTCCACTGACCCTCCCTAGCCCAGGAAGGACATGCTTGCTAGGTTGGGGGAATAATTATGCAGCCATCATGCAGATTCCATTCACCTTCCAATGGCAAACAAGAGTTCCCCTGCCTTCCAACCCAAATAAGCCACTGAGCATGCAGGGAACAGCCTGGTTCCCACAGAAGTGAGCAGCACACAAAGCAGAAATGGTCTTGGTTTCTCAGGATGGTCTTTACAGCAGTTTGGCATAAAATAAGAGACCAGATTAATCTGCCTGATGTGCTCATTTCAGCTCCCATCTTCATTAGACTACGAGTGGCCTGGAGATGCTGGACATCACCCTGCGCTCTTCACCACCACTGTTAAGTTTTCTCTCCCCTCCCTACAGGAAGTCAGACTGAACAGGCAAAAGCAATAAAACCATGGTAAGCAACTCTGCTGTTGTACAAGGAGATTCTGCAAGACAAGAAGACTGTGTGATGCCCAAGGGGGTTACAGATGTATGAGCAACCTGAAACACAGCAGGTGCTTGCTCATCTCCCCACGGATACACATCTCTCCTGAAGATGAAAGCTTACATTCCTTATTTATACAAAAGACACACACTTGGGGAGGGGAGAGCATGTGTGGAACAGCTACTGTGTGAGCCATAACCTGCCTTTACTTCTAAAATCTCCCAGTAAAATCCTTTAAATGCAGTGCATCTTCAAATCAAAGAGTTAAGTGGTGCCATTATATAGAGCTTTATTATTTAAAGGCAACACGCATTGCACTTCACTTTTGCCAACAGAGGACTTCAAGACAAGCCCAGTGCTACACAAAATCATGTAATCTATAATTCATCCACAGAATAGTACAGCATGTGCTCAGGCATTTCTTCCTTTGGAAACACAGCATTCTTCTGAGCTTAGCTCACCACTATGCCACTTTAATTACTGGATAGTCACTCATTCAATAAAACACAAAACACAATGACACCCACAATTCCAAGAACCTCTATCAAAACCTGGAAAGCTTAGAACTATGTCATTAGGAGAGAAGTGTGGGAGATGTGTTATACCAGCTTTCCAAGGAAAGCTTATCTTTTGTGACCTCTTCTATAAATACTGTCACATTTTCTAAGATTTTAGCAATCTGAAGAAGGAAGAAGTGTGTTTCCTCTTGGAGCAAGAATGGAATTATTTCCTACATTTACTGATAAAGTTCTTCAAGAAACCTTTGGCAATTTTTAAAACTTGTGGTTCCTCAAAAAAAAAAAACAATTAGCATTAACAACAGCTCAAGGAGTGATGGCCTTTATATTGGAGAACTGGAACAAGTGAAAACACAAAACAGTAGAGCTGGATAGACTTTACCCCACCTCCTGCTTATTACCTTGAATCTCATGTGGTCATCTTTGGCCACAGATCAGTAACAGAGGCAAGGTTACTCTCTATGTCATTCCAAATATACAAGCTCATCAAATATTTAAATAACACAAGGAACATCTCAACTTACTGGTGCAAGACTTCTGTATTTAAAAAACAAGACTTAAAGCAATGGTAAACAATACTGATTTTAAAACTGCAACCAACAGCAGTGCTAACAATAACCCACTATGACTAGAAGTCTTCCTTCCTTTATGATTTTTTTAAGGTTATTATCAATCACAGAATCATTAAGGTTGGAAGAGACCAGTAAGATCATCAAGTCCAACTGTCAACCTATCACCATCATGCCTTAAGCACCACATCTGATACCGTGTATGGTGTTCTTGACCTGATGAGCTAAAATGACAAACTTCATGTACTGCTCAAATGAGCTGTAACCATGTCTCTTAGCTGGTTAGAGAAGGGTGGCTGAAGTGGGAGCCTCCATCATACTAAAAGGTCCAGGCTTCTGAATGGGAGTCTCAGATCTTCTGCTCCCACAGGGCATGGCCTTGGGAATCTAAGGCTAAAATAACTGATTCGTTTGCCAAAGGGGGAATATACCTTAAAATCTTCTCTCTTGTGCTACTTTGAGTGGTAGATAACAAATTCAAGGCATTTTGAGCACACTGAAGGAACCAGGTAAACATTAGGAATAAGCAGAGCATCAGTCATCATGGAATCCCAGAATCACTTAGCTTGGGAAGGACCTCTAGAGCTTATCTAGTTGAGCTCCCCATGGAAAGCAGGATCAATCTCCAAGTCAGATTCAACTTCAAAGTCAGATCAGCCTGCTCAGAGTCTTAGATGCTGAGTTTGAAGCAGTATGGCTTTTGATTTTTTCTATCCACCTTCAGATGAAGCATTGGGGATGATTATTAAAGAGAGTAATATGCAAAATGACAGACTGCAGTTTTCAAACCCAGAAGGACTGTTTTATTAAATCCTCCTTACATTCCATGAGCCACTTTCTTCAGACTTAGAATTACATTTGTTATTCTCATGTTATTTCCCAGCAAACTATCAGCCTTGCTGAGCTTTTTACAAATATTGTCAACATCAACTGTGAGCAATGATCCAGATCTTCTAATGAGGAAGCTGCTTCTGAGCTAGCAATTTCCTCTTGGAACAACTGCTTAGATACAAAACAAGCTGATACCATCCAAGACTATTGAGCCATGTCAATTCAGATATCTGCATCTGATGTATAATTAAGGTTAAATCCCTTCAAGTGCTACTGAATAAGCAGCCTCTGATGCCTGTTTTTTTTCATTTTAAGAACAAATTGGAACAGAATCATAAGCAGAAAACTAGACTCAAGTTATTTTACTGCACTATGCTGTAAGTTAAGCTTACCTTTACAGTTTGTTCACCACTCAGTTTAAACACAGGAGACCCCGTGGCACCTATTGCCTTGAGAAGGTTTGGCCTTTCAAATATTCAAGGGCAGTCCTTGAAGACTACAGTATTCTTAAAGAAAACTGAATGTTCTCCAAAAAACTATACAGGCTGTTAATAAGCCAGACAACCCCATTCACCAGCTAATCAGTGTGAAACCATTCAGACATATTTTTATATATGCTATTTTCCCAAGAAACTGAAATGCTGCAAAGGAGTCATCATCTTCTACAAATAGGATATATGTGTATCAAAGGCAAAATACACAATCTTTACCTGCAGATCAGATTTTAGGGAACCATTTATGTCTTTCACATCATATTTGTCTATCTTTGATTTAAAGAACTGAAGTGGCTGCAGCCCCTTGCACAACTTCCAATTTACTGTCATGAATTCTGCAGGAAGCAAGCAACCATCTGTACAGGTACAGACACAGCAGCATGTAAGTTTAAAGCAGATGCTGGGATAGAAGAAATATTCATGCATAGGCTCTTAACTCTTGGTAAATCTGTAAATGAACCATCACAAATTAGGCATAATCCACTTCAAATGAGGTCTAAAAAGAAATAATTGTGCTTCGAGACATCAAAGGAATACTCCAGATCCTGTAAGCTGCTGGGGGGTTTTGGTTTAGGTTTTTGGTTTTCTTTTGTGTTGTGGTGTGGG
>VWZX01004538.1:0-140120 GCA_013399015.1 Galbula dea | reverse complement strand
TAAAACTCATCCCATTGGTCTCTGCCCATCTATCCAGCCTATCTAGGTCCCTCTGCAGAGCCTGCCTATCCTCAAGCAGATCGACACTCCCACCCAGCTTAGTGTCATCTGCAAACTTACTAAGGGTGCACTCTATCCCCTCATCCAAGTCACCGTCTGAGTTCCTGGCTTACCTTCATACCTCGAGCGGTCTCCTCTGTTCCTCGTCTGCCGAGCGGAGCTGGGATCTGTTGGGCAGGGTCACCCGTGGAAACCAACGGTCAACCGCATTCCCACCCGCCACTGCCGCCAGCTCCGAGTTAAGGCAGAGAAACGGGGAAACCAGGCAAAAGGAAAGGCCGGCGGGGATGTAGGATAAATGGTTGACAGAACGTGATTGCTTTTCTGACGCGACCTTTAAATCACAAGTTGTTACTGGAAGGTTGCAAAATAAAATTTAAGAAAACTAAATAAATCAGCATTTGAGTGCTCCTGCGTGGCTCTGCTTGTAGTTCCCGCTCCCCTCAGCAGTGTTTCTGATGCCAAATTAAATCTGGAGTACTTCGCCTGGTTTTCATTTCATATCTTGTTTGTTTGGCTTTAATTAGCATCACGGTGCTGAGAATGTCAAGGGCAAATGTTTTGATTAGTTATTAAACATGGGTAGTAGCATAATTCACTGTCTGAAACAGCTCTCCCTCATAAGATGGAAACACACACAGACATGAAGATAGAATGTCATGTCGGTTAAGGATTATTAATAAAGAAGAGGAAGAAGATTCAAATGCAGATTTTAAAGTGAATGCTGCTACTTATATTTGAGGGAGAGCTATAAAAGGGGAAGAGAAAAATCAATCCAGGAAAGCAATCACCTAGTAAAGAAACAGGAAAAAAAATCTGTTTCTTAAGTGATTATTATATCCCTATTAATAATATTTAGCTTTGTTCCCCCAAAGCTTCACTTTTCCTTCTAAGATCCTGATCTTCCTTTCCTCTGACTAGAGCAATGTTCTCCTTCAATTCAAATGGTGCAGGATTAAATCATAATGATGCACACAACTTTCTTCCAAGTTTCATATCACTCTATTCATAGTCTTTTAAGGCTGAACAGGCAGGAAGAATATTATTTACACTGCAAGCTCCTCAGAGCACAAACATCTTTGCACTTACAGCTGTTCAGAGGAGTTTGCTTATGAGATCTAGTCCTGGTTTCCCACTAGTATTATGTTACAGAACACTTACATCTATTGCAGCAGTTTCTCCTTAAGTATTTAGGTGCCTCCTTTATGTTAAAAGCTTAGTGCTCTGATGGCAGTGTATCAGAATGCAGATAGCAGAATATCACAGGAACTGTGTGACATTAGCAGAAGATAGGTGCTTTTCTAAGGGCTCTTAACCGTAGGTATCTTTGAATCAACTGACACCAATCTGTCATTAGTCCTGAAGAAATGCATTTCCTTGCCCTCTTGCTGCTAGAACTTGGAAGGAAATTAAACATTTGGTTTGCGCCTTTTGTATTCGATTTTTGGTTTGGTTTTGGTTGATTGGGTTTTTTTAATGTCTGGTATCACTTCAGTAGGTATGTACCAGGCATTAATATGTTAGCCAATTTGTTTGAGTCAAGTTTCTGTTGCCTTCAATTGTAAAAAGTTACTTATTGGAAGAACATAGCCAATATGACTTTTAAAAAATGATAAAGAGTATAGATGTGCCAAACTACAACATACTATCTATCTCAAAACTGTATGAAATGCAGACTCATGGTTCTACTTTACTGCTTCAAAAAAAGAGGAGAAAATGTAAAAAGTATATATGAAAACTTGGGCTATTATATACAGAACTAGCACAGGCACCTATAGTTACTGTTACCAGCATTTTCTATGCAAGACTCAAACTGATTTTGCCATATTAGACTTTGCTATTTGGGCTGGAGTTGCCTCTGCAAGAGACTTAGCTCAGGTACTCAAGGTAGATATTTTTGCATCTTAAATTATCCAGAGATAATTATCCAGAGGTAATAGTGAGTGTGCTGCATCCATGTACAGCTTCTGTGTCTGAATTAACAGTATATCAGCACATGGATGCTTGGGCATTCTCCAGCCTCTCCCTCCTTGCCACTCACTCTTCCTGAAGTAGCTGGGAGAGCCTGTTCTGGATGTGAAAAGGGACAGGATGTATCCCACCATCTCAGAGATGTTATGCTCAAGGAGCATGGAAGAAATAGTCCACGTGGTGGGACTGCTTGGTCCTAAGGCACCATCAAGGGCTCAAAAGTTAGAAAGACAGCCTGGGCTCCACAGAATCACAGGATTATCTGGGTTGGAAGAGACCTCCAAGATCATCAAGTCCAACCCTTAAAGAAGGCAAAGAGGGCTGCCTCCTTCAGGCAGAGACAGTGAAAATGGGTAAAGATTAAGGGAATAGAGGCAATATGGGAAAATACAAGGGAGAAAAAAATAGCAGAGTTCATAACAAAGTAACAAGCATCATTGCCTCAGAAATTTGTCTTTGACTCTAAGGAGTACCGTGGCAATTTTTTTTCCTTTAGTGAATGGATATGAAATCAACTGGAAAAGTTTCTGCCCTGCCTCCCTGGGGGGGTCAGGAACAGCTCCTGAAACTCTTAGTTCAAGTGATAAGGATTTCTTCTGTGTCACTATGAAGACATGACCTTTGCTGGTGACCCAAGTTGTGGGTCAGTGTAGTTTCACACAATGTGCATTTCCACTGTGCAAACTGTTCATTTTTGATGGCTGATGGGATGGCTTACCTGGGTTCAGGTTTGGAGCTCATATTGACAAATGAAATCAATTACAGGGATGCTTTTAACATGCAATGTTGTTAAATGTTCCCAAATACCAGGTGCAAAACACCCCAAAATTTGAGAGAAATCTCAGTGGGCAGTTTTGATGAATCTCAATCAGTCTGTACATGAAATCCCTCTGAGGAAAGAGGAAAAAATATACCATCTCCAAACCTGAGAGAGATGTTCAATACTGCTGAGGAGAAACCATATGCTAAATCCACAAAGAACATAGAAGTATCCCAAGAGAATGAATGCTGTTGTGTTCAATAAAAAGTTGGTCTGGAGGTAAAATGCAATAAATAAATAGTGAAGCTTCCAAGAAGTACTGCCTGTCTGCTTCCTTTCCTTGAAGGGGCAGAGTTCCTCTGGACACATGGCTCATACTGATGTATTCAGCTAGTATGCCACCATCAATGCTATTCAGTGCATGAGTAGAAACAGCTGAATTAAATCAGTCTAAATCTTGGCATTTCCAGACTTCTAGTTGCTACACTGTAGAACAACGCCTTTCAAAATACAATATATTATTCTGCATGTAACCTGAAATAGAACAGTTCTCATTTAAAGCATTTCCAATGAGTATTGTTATTTCTAAGATACTTAAAGAAGTTACAAAAGTGAACATTGAAGTAGTTCATTTCTAAAATATCACCCCATTTCTCAGCAGGGGTATTTTTTTCCTTAGGATATCATTACAGCATCAACATTTAGCCTTTCTCTGTTTTTCTTTCTTCAGTTTGTATTTTGACTGTTACAACTTTGTTCCTTCTTGTTTATCTCTGTCACCTTTGTTTTTCTTTTGGCACACTCTTTCTCTTGTCCATTGTACCACTATATCCACAGACTCAAAGAATAATTTAGGAAGTGCTCATCTAACCTAACCTGCTGCTCAACACCAGGCCTAATCAAATCAGGTAGCTCAGGGCTGTGTCCACTCAAGACCTGAAAATCTCCAAGGGTGGAAATCCCACAGCCTCTGTGGGTCCTGATGCCATGGTGTTTGAATGCCCTCCTGATAAAAAAGCTTCTAATACCTAACCAAAATTTATCTTGCCCCAACTTTTCCCCGTTGTCTCGTATCCCATCACCACACACCTCTGTGTGGAGTCTGCCACCACAATTTTTTGTGTCCACTGTTCAAGATGTAATAAGACCACCTAGAGCCTCTACTTCTCTGGGCTCAACAAACCTTCTCTCTCAGCTTCTTCTCATACATCAGGTGCTCTGGCCATCCTCATTGCCTTGTGCAGTACTCACTCCAGTATGTCATATTTCCTGTAATGCAGTATTTCCTGCACTGGGGAGCCAAACTTTTGAAGAGATCACTCTAGAAATGATCTTGTAAGTGCTGAATAGAGGTGGGAGATCACCCTTCTAGACCTGCTGGTTATGTTCTTACTAAGACAGCCCAAGATGCTGTTGGTCACCTTTGCTGCAAAGCCACATTATTGGTTCTTGTTCAGGTCGCTGCCCGCCTTGACCACCAGGTCATTTTGTGCAGAGACGCTTCCTAGCTGGTTATACCTCAGCCTGTGCTGAGATTGGTGCATGAGATAATTCCCAGCCAAGGTGCAAAATTTGTATTTGCTCTCTTGAACTTTTTGAGGATCCTGCTAGACCATTACTTCCTCCTGACCAGATCCTTCAGAATCACAGTCCTGCCCTCCAGTGCATTGGCTGCTCCCCTTCCAGCTCATGCTGCCTGCAAATCTGTGGAGAGTACTCCTCATTCTGCCTCAATGACCCAGTCAAGGGTCTTTCCAAGTAAAAGAGCTGAAGAGATTGACCTGAACATGATAGATAGACACTGCATAAAGAAAACAGAAGTAGACAAGCCTTTCCCCCTTCAGCCACAAACAAGACTCTCACCTGAGAGCACTTACAAGGAGTTGAAGCCAGGTCCTACATGTACCAAGCTACCTGGTACCTCCATTTTCAGGATTTTTGCAGAGACAATGGGAAGAGGTGTGTTGCATAGGTCACCTGAGAAGGTTCCAGCTCTGCAACCTTTCAACAAATAACCATGCAAGCAAGATGTTGCTGTCTGTGGGACTTCTTCCATTATGCATATGATCTAAGCAGTAGAACCTGCAATATTAGCAGCAGTACTGAGGCAGCAGTTCAGTTCTCTTTCCCTGAAGTGGGCTAGGGTCTGAATTATGCATGGGTTGAGGTTGCTGCTGCTAGCATGCTTGCTTTTAAATTAGATTTTAAAGCCAAATAACACCCAAACTGGGAAGTACTTGACTACCTAAGAGCTACTGCATTTTCCTTAACCACATTGAACTGTCACTCTGCAGCAAAAAGTGGGTTTAATATTGACTATGCCACAAAGTGCACAGTCACTGAGAAAAATATAACCAACAAGGCAGACACTGGAAATACATAGGAAAAGTTTATCTTAGTAGGAAAAGAAAATACAAGAAAACAAAATGTCATTTCAAGACTGTGATGAAGCTTCATACATAATAATACAGATTAAAGGAAAGAAAAAAGATAAGTAGAAACTACCCTTTGCAACAGGTGGTAGATGTGCCAAAGGATGTATAGGTAAGCTAGTGACACTCAGAAAATTCAATGTGACTGATTTATCCAAAGCTAAGAAGATAAGCATCGTTGCTGCAAATTTTAATATCCTTTTTCTTTTTTTTTTTTATCTGCAGTGGCTGGGGTCATAAAAGATTTGTGTCCTGATATATTGTCACCTCATATGGTCAAATGAGCTACTATGAAACCTCCCAGACATCATATCTGAGAAAAGTGGATTTGTTCTGCTTGTTGATGCCTGTTGGAATTTCTTTCACAATGTTTTGTATCTTTCCCCAAATCGGTGTCATTTGTACATCTGACTGACTGCATTTCCTCACTCATCTATTTTAACACTTCTCAGATGCCCTCAAGCATCAACACAAATGCATTTTTCACTGGCTGGATTGATGTTGTTCTTATTTTTCATTGCATTTGTAACGTGACATTCATTTTTGGTTTGTTTTGTAAGGTTTTTTTTCTCCTGGTGCTCCCCTTAAAATGGCAAAGATTTAGAAAGAGCAAGCTGGTTCCTTTTATTCTGCTGTATGAAGAGAATGTCTCTAACTACTATGTTAGAGCTTATCTAATTCCAATTAATGACAAAAAGCAGCATTTGAAAAGAAAGGGTTATATGGGAACTTACAAAACACAGCAAGAAGTCATAGCTTGTGCCATATCTATGTACCTTGATTACTTTGGTTAACCATACTATGGATCTAGCTCCTTGGCTGGTGGGATCCATGCTATGGATCTATCTCCTTGGCTGGTGGGAAGGACAATCAAAGCTGGAAGTTTTGCTGCTATTCCAGCTGTGAGACCAATCCCAGGACTGTGTTTCTTCAGGCTGTTACCTTCCTGTGGTCCATTTGGTATGACAGCTAGCAGGCATAAGGTGTCCCCTGGCAGCAGCCCTACAGTTCTCACAGACAGAATGGTAAGGGTTGGAAGAGACCTCTGCAGATCTTCTAGTTCAACCTCCCTGCTAAAACCTAGATCAGATTACACAGGATGGCATCCAGGTGGGGTTTGAACATCTCCAGAGATGGAGACTCCACAACCTTTCTGGGCAGCCTGGTCCTGTGCTCCACCACCCTCAAAGAAAAGTGGTTTTTCCTTACCTTCAGATGGAACTTCCTGTGTTCCAGTTTGCACCTGTTGCCTCTTGTCCTGTTGCTCCACCCATTTTGTCTCCTTTCTTTTTGTGCTGATGTTAAGTAGAAATGCAGATGAGGAAGGGCAGCTAATGCTCATGGAGAACAATCCTGGAGGCTAAGTTCAAATATCTCTTTCTCCTCCCCCCCCCACCTCCTATTAGTAGTCTAGCAGGGCTCTTGTATTATTATTATATGAGAGAATTACAGTCATTCTCTCTGCACTGCCTTCAAGCTAGTTGCTCAGAACTTTCTCTCAATGCACTTGAGTAAGGACAGTCCTTGGTAAAGGACAGTCTCCTGGCTGGTTTGGTTTAGGTTTAGGTGTTTAGTTTTAGGTTTTTTGTTGTTTTGTTTTGTTGGGTTGGGTGGGTTGAGTGTTTTCTGATATCCTGGCTGGTTTTTGGAAACCATGAGAACCTATAACATGTGGTTTAGATTCATCTTATTTCTTGCAGGTTCCTCTTCCATCAGATTAACTTCATGCACGTTTAACATTAAAGAACAAGAAAATTGAGAACATAGCTGTTCCCTGTCCTCCTGCTCCCTCCTCCACATTGTAGACTCACCACTTGTTTTTAGCCAAGAAATGGTGCTCTACAGCTGCAGTTGCTTTGTTGTTCATCTGAAGACTGCCAGTAAAAGATTTTCATTTGGCTTCTCTCAGTCATCTAAGAAGTAGAAAAAATAAAAGTGAAGGGAAGCCTGCAGTCAGAAACACAGCCAAGAAAGGCTTGCAGTGAGCAGTCTTAAGAACTGGAAATAAATTCTTAAGAGAATCGAACATAAAGCTTCAGCAAAGAGGACAAGTTTTTAGAAGACTGAGAAAAACAGTGCATGTTAATAAGGACAATGCTCTAGATCTATTTTTAAGACTACTGTTCATCAAAGTCCTTCCATTTCACAAAGAAATAATACCGACAAAATCAAATTTCAAAATTACATTAAGACCAGAAAAATTAATTTATTTTTGAGCCAAAAAAAAAGAAAAAAAATATATAAAAGGAATCTCTCATGGAAGATAAAACTGCTCTTAAGGTGTTCATGTCTCTGGTAACTGGTTAGGCAAATTGCTCAACCCCTGCTGCACTTAGTCTGGTCAATGAAAATCTACTAACTTCACTGAAAAAGCTAAGAATCATTTTCCCAGTCTGTGTCTGTTCCTTCACAGGATGTCTCCACTTTAACGATTATGGAGATTGAAGGAGGCTGTCCTGGTCTATTGAGATATGCACCTTTGATGTCTTCAAGATCCTCGTTGACTTGAAATAAAACATTGGTTATGAAAGGAGGGACTGGAGAGCTGGTGAAGAATGTGGAATTAGTAGGAACAATAGCACAATAGAACTTCAAAAATTAATTTTGTCATTCAAAAGACAAAAAAAGGCTCACACTGATGTCCACTGTATTAAATCTACCTTCACTGGAGTACAAATGTATCAGACAACTACTGTTTGAGAGAAAAGCCACATGTCAAGTAGAGTAGATTGAAGAACCATCACTTTGGCTAGCATGAAAATTAAATCCAGTCCCAGATTCTTCACATACTCCAAGCTCTTATTGATTTGAGCAGATGAATATGTTAGGAGTGCAGAATAAGCCCTGGTAATAAATATCCCATAGCTTGTTGCAGTATTATTTTATTCCCCTCTACCCCCTTTGCAACCCGTTGGAGTATCGGTGGTTTGGTCTTGCTTTTGAAAAATCAATAAATAGAAAAATTCAAGTTCCTTCTCAATTTTAGGAGTGCAGGACATGCTGAGATACTCCTTGTTCTTTTATCACTTACATACACTGCTTGTTTTGATATGAACCATTCTAGACCTTTTGCACTATGCCTTTCATCAATAGCAGCTCACAATTGTTTGATAGAGTGCAGTGACATGAAAGCGTCTTCGAATTATAGATTCATTAAAGTTGGAAGAGACCTCTGAGAGCATCAAGTTGAACCATCAACCTAGCACCACCATGCCACTAAACCGTGGCCCTCAGGACCACATGTCTAGGTTTTCTGAAGCCCTCCAGGGATGGTGACTCCACTACTGCCCTGGGCAGCCTGGGACAATGTGTGTCAACTCTTTCTGTGAAGAAATTGTTCTTGCTATCCAATCTAAACCTTTCCTGGTGCAACTTGAGGCTATTTCCTCTTGTCCTATCACTAGTAACCAACTTTGATTTTGCTCCAACCTCCTTTCAGGCAGTTGTAGAGAGGGATCAGGTCTGCCCTCAACCTCCCCTTCCTCGGACTAAACACCCCCAGTTCTCTCAGTTGCTCCTCATCAGACTTGTTCTCCAGACACTTCCCCAGCCTTATTGTCCTTCTCTGGGCACGCTCCAGCACTTCAATGTCTTTCTTGTAGAGGGGGTCCCAAAACTGAACAAAGGATTCAAGGTGTGGCCTCACCAGTGCCAAGTACCACAACCCACACTGAGGGTGGCTTCTCCATCTCATGCAGGCCCTCGCCAGAAGTCTTGATACAAAAGGAAACAATGTATGGTCTCTTTTGTGCCTAACAGCATCAATTCCCACTCTGGAAGGAGTATTCACTTGCTTTAGGTTAGACATGTCTCCAGTGCCCTGGCAGATGTTTCCCTCATTGAGCTCCATCTGGCTGAAACCAACCTCACAGGCTGCCAGAAGAAAGTCAGTGAAGAGCAAAAAACTTTTAAACACTGCAGAATTTGACCTGACTATAACCAATGACAATAGGAATTAATTTCAGAATATTTACCCACAGTTCTCCATGCCCTGCTATTTTCAGTGAGATTTACTCCATTTTGTTGTCAATCCCAAAGTTTTCAGTTTAGAAATTGTGTGACATCCTTGAGGGCTACGATCAGATCCAAAACCTGCCTGTGCCATGATTATTTCTAAACCTTGCTGAGTTGTGTGACAACTTCAGCTTGACACCAGCATTTCTGTTTAGCACACAAGCATCAGATGGTGCTGGATATGAACAAGTGTATGTGGACATGACAAACTAACATTGGATTGTGGAGCAACTCCACAGCCCTGCCTTCAAAATCATGCAAATTAAGGTTTGTTACACTGAATTTGTCTTCTTGTCTCTCTTCAAGAAAGAAGCAAGAAGAATGTGGATTGCGTAGCAAAATGTTGTTGGCTTTTTTTGGGTTTTGTTTTGGTTTGTTGTTTGTTTTTCTTCCCAAATTGATTTCTTAATGAAAATTAATGAATTCTGTGGCAGGAATAGTACTTCCCAGTGGAGGAAAGACACAAAGGACTGTTCTGAGAATTAGAACTCACCATGCAATTTGGAGACACTAATTTCTGCCAAGTATTCAGTGGCTTTCTTATCTCAAGGCACTTTAAAATGCTGACTCTGACTTCCACTCTATCCATTGGTTTCTTTCTTGTATTCATGAGCCACATGCATTTTTTTTAACCTTGCCTTTGGTGGCAGTTACATTTGCATTTGGCAACTTTAAAAGACAATGAAATGTGTAGCAGGAGTTTAATAAGGTTTTCTGAAATCCACTTTCATACTTAGGAAGTAGGAACTCTGCCTTTTCCTTGCTTCTATGTGTTTTTTCTTCAGTAAGAGAAATTAGATGACATAGATTAGATATACCTATAGATTAGATATAAATTAGATCTAGATCTAGGTTAGATTTAGATAATACAGATGCAGATGATATATAGATGCAGATAGGCACATACACACAACAGCCTTCTAAACCCCATTGCACTGCTAGCTATGAGGAAAGCTGATGAAAAACTGGGGAGGTAATAGGGAGAAATGGAACTGAAAGTTAAGGCTGAAGAAGGATGGATCTTAAATGTCAAGGATCCTGAAAAGAAATAGTAAAAACAAGAAGAACACCAGGAATACCTACAAAAAGAATAAAAAGGAATGAATGATTATGTACAAGGAGGTATTCAGAATGTGCAAGAAGCAGCAGCAGCAAGGCTGAACTGGTAAACTGGAACTGTTGAACTATCAGTGTAATACAAGGAGATTTGTAGTCCCTGTGACAAGGGTAAAAGTAATCAGTTGTGGAAACTCAGATACATTCATATATTACTGAATTAATATTTTTTAATCTATACACACACTACATATACTATTTATACTGTATATATACACACACACTATACCTAAGATATATAAACACACACTATATATAAAGTACATACATGTATACACACACTCTCTATATACCATATATATGTATCCATACACTATACCTGGTAGTCTATGTGCTCTCTGTGACTGACATGGAAGAAATAGCTTATGCTTAAAGATGTGAAAAATTGATGCTCAGTTAATAAGCATATTGTATTTTTAAAAGTCCCATTTAAAGGAGAATGGAAAGACCAAAAGGAAAGGCCTGGAGTTTTATTTTTGATGCAATTCACAGTGTGATCAAACTGTGAGTATACTGCTTTAAGAAGAATATAAGCTGGCATAGACAATAGATACAAGCTGCCAGAGCAAAGTCTAATACTAGTGAAAGCTATAACTTAATTCAAAGCATAGAAAAAAACCCCAAAAACATAAAAAAGCAGCACTAGAATATGTCTGCTGGCATCAGAGGAGATATCACATCCAGTAGCACTAATACTGTAAAATATGAGAATGACAAAAGCAAGAGAAGCAATGAGACTGAGGTCATACCACAACAATGAAGAACTGTAAAGTCAGAGAAATATAAATATAAGGAATATTTATAGAAGGAAAGACTGAAAACTGCAAAAGCCACTGGAAGACACCAACTTACAGTTTAGATAATATATGAGTCAAGCCAAAGAGACAGAATAAAGGAGTTGAAATATCAGCCAATAACACACCTGGGTCACCTCAAAACCATCTGAAGAGTCTTGAGTAAAATGCTGTTGCTGAGGGGTTCTTCCGTATTTCTTGATGTGGTATCACCAATAAAGAAGGTAGGTAAATATAATTAAATTTGATTTTAAATCTAAATATAAAATTGCTCTTGGAAATAGCTTTTAAAATATTTAATTAAATATTGAAAATTATTATTTTGATGTGTGTGAGTACCCAAGGACTTAAAAAACCCAAAAGGCATGAGGGATTAAAATGAAATGATGAAATTCAGGGGTCTTCAGGTCCTTGGTGATAATTTAGTATTGATAAATATAGAGTGAGGGATAGGAAAGGGGAACAACAGCTACAGGCTATTTCCAGTAATTTCCTATCTTAGGAGAATGAAGCCAAGAAACCAACCTCTTACCAGAAGAGTTATCTCACTCTTTGAAGCAGCCAAAGAAGACAAAATGGGAGCAGAATAGCAGGAAGTGAGGAATATTAGTATTAGCGTTCTGTACAGGGACTATAAAGTCTAAATTACTTTTTTTCCCCATCTTCTATCTGAAGCTCCTGTAGTTTCTGACAACAGCCTTCTAGAAGATGATGGATTGATAGATTCCGCAATACTGGAATTGAAACAATATACATTTCATACAGCCAGAGAAGAGGATAACACAATAGAAACATTTCATTAGGATTATTTTCTGTTATGTTAACAGCTTGGTTGAGTAAATGTGAGTTCTTATATTTTGCCAAATAAGACTGCTGTATTATTCGTATTGTGCTATATTATCCATTCTATCACTGTCACATGATGTTGGCTCTGGTCTAAAAAGAGACTTGCAAAAATCCTCAGTAATTAAGTATTTCTTCTACTGACTCTACTTCAGAAGGTCCTGTTTGTTCTTTACAGCTACCTGCATGCTGAATGATTACAGTCAATACATTGTTTCTTGCTATGCCTTTCTCAGATGGCTGGATAAGATTAGTCACAGCAGAAGGTACCTTCATCCTTTTAAAAGAAAAGGAAATCTACTTGTTACAGAAACATAGACATTCATTTAGATGAAGGAACTGCCTGGTAATCTATTTTGAGTTGCAATGGTGTTTCTTTTGTCACCTCTCCACACATCTTTTGCTTGGGAAAAACTGTGGAAGTAGAAGGAGAATTTCTTATTGCATGGTTTTACTTCACCTTCAAATGTATGTGCACACATATATAGAATACATACATGTAAGGTGCTTAAATATAATCTGCCTATAAATATGCATACACACACACACACACCACACAATTGAAGTGAAGGAAGAAAAGAGAAATTCCCAGCCTTCTGTCTTGGTAAAGCCCCAGATGTATGCATAATGTAAAAGTAACATGAATAGCATTGATCCCCACTGTTTCCTTCAATTTACTTTCTTGTGGTGCAGAATCAAACATTTCATTTAAACACTGATAAAAGTTAATGACTGCACTTAAGCAGGGAGCTTCCAATATAGCAACCTAGAATCCAGCAGCAGGACCTGCTGAAGGCTGCTCTTTAACTATGTGTCACATTTTTGGTAATTGCATTCACAGGCAATAATATAACTCTATTAACCTTAGTACAGCTCAGAATAAATAGATTAGAAGATATGGGTCTGTATATGAATGGCACATTTTTTCATGATTAAGATATTCTAGACCTTTATATATTAATATGGAACTTCTAAACCAAGTGAGACCAGATACCTTGGGTGCTTCAAAATTCCAGAGCTCACTTTGAAAAGAGAGTAAACTTCAGTTTTCTTGCAGGTGAAGTTATCTTTGGGTTGCTGGTATCCCTGCTTATTTTAAAGTTGTGGGTTGGAAAGCACATCCCATGGGGCAAGCTAAAAGGGACTTCAGTGACTTAAATGAATCATTATTTATGTATTTTCCTGTGAACACCTTGGTACTGTAGTTCCTCTCAGGTAAGTTCAGCCATATGAAGTACAGCTATTAGCAGGACTCCTGCTATTGCTCTCTTCTGTGAGACTTTGCCTGTCAGCCCAAATTCTCTTATAATAGTTGATGTAATAGTTTTAGACTTGAGCAGTGTGCACAGATTGCTATCAAATGGTTACAGTAAAGAAATAAGTTACGGAGCTTTGCTATATTTGGCATAGAAATAACAAATCGCTGTTTTTGTTAAGCATCAGCCTCTGAAAGAGTTCTGACTCTCAGACCAGAGCCCTCTTTAAATGCTTTTACCCAGGTTATAATTCAGTAAATCAAAGTTATAACAAGAAGTACTTTGATCAAAGGTAAAGAGGATTACAACATTAACTCATCAGTGATTTTTTTAGTATAATTTTTTTAAATGGCAGTAACTTTGCCCAAATAAGAGGGGGTGCATATATTTTTATGTACAGTTGGTAATTACTACCACCCTCTTGGTAATTATTACCAAGGCTTTATAACATTCTAAATATTCTAGCAGCTTCACCCATCTGCCATTTCATTAAAACCAACCACTTACTAGAGGAATATTTCATTGTTTCATCCCCTAGAAATAATGATCCCTTCAACCATTTACCTTGTCTGAAGCCAAGACTAAACAATGCTCTCTTCAGCACTGTGCTCTTAGTTTGGGTTTGGTTGCTTTTATTTAGATTGACTGGACACCTGACAACTGCAGCTCATCTAGGTTCCTTTCTCCAGGTGGCATCAATCCACCCTGCAATTATATGCTTAATGCCTCTAGAAGCAAATGCATTCCTGGTATCTGGCTAGGTCTGAGCTTGGGAGGTCTCCGAGTATCTCAGTAAAATCATTTGACTGAGGTCAAATGTTCATATGGTTGAAGAGGCTTAACAGTATTATTTATTTAAATTATTTCTTGTAGATATATACAATTGGACTCCTGGTAACTAGAGGCCTAAGTCTGCTCAGGCTAATTTTAGTGGCAAAACCTCAATTAACATCACTGGGAAGAAGACCAAGTCCCGGTGGCTTTGCTAGTGCCTGTGTATACACAGACAGCAATTTCTTCATCCATCACTGACACTCAGCTGTCACTGCCTGTCCAGAACAGGCATCATCACCAGGAAAATGTTATTTTATTATTTACTTTTCAGAACAACTCTCAGATGTCTTGCTGGATTTATGGCAGTTGTTTTATTTCCAGTGTTCCAATGCCCTTATGTGTACTTTCCCAATTTGGGATATGCTGCTTTCTCTGAAAAAAAAATTAAAATTAAATTAATCTCTTCTGAAAAAAAAGAATGCTACTTTCTTTCAGTGGGTAAAAATAAATACAGGGAAAATAACTATGTCTGATTCTATGAATAGTAATGCTGCCAGACAAGGGCTCTAATCAGTTCCCTGGAGGAACTGAAGGATACCTGTAGGATAAATATGGTCAAAGGATTTGCTCAGAGCATAACCTACATGTTGGGGTTCTCCTTAAAATATGGAAGAAACTATTCTTCACCATCCCTCTGAACAGCTTTACAGTTATGGATGTGGTTAGGGATGTTTCTCTGTAGTCACTCACTTCTCTGTTGTCTCAATTGTCATGTTGCAACTTTTACTGGGGTTTTTGTTTTGTTTTTTAATTATTATTATTATTTTGAGCCTTGCTGTGTAATAATCACCCTTCATCTGAAAGTTAGAGAGAAGCTTTTAAGCTCTCAACCTCAGCTCCACAGGATTAGGTATTACCACTTACTATTCTGACATCTGTGTCAAATATTTCTCATTTTCTTTTAAACTTTCCTTCTTTGTAACTGAAGGAGACACTCTTGCTTTCCTTTTCTCCTCCACTACATGAAGAGTAACACATCTAAGATTAACTGCATGTGAGGTCAGGCAGAGCAGCCAACATTCCCATGACTTTGGACACCAGATTGTCTCTAGGAAAATGTTGTGAGTTATCAGCACGTTTTTATCCCAGTTACAATGAGTTTAGAGAAAATAGTGTGATATAAGCCTGGGACTTAAAAGGAGAGCCAAGTAGATTATAAACAACCACAACAACAGTTGACATCAGGCAATGATCATAATCACTCTTTGAGATGGGAATTTGCAATGTTCTTCAGCAGCAAACCTTCATTTCCAGTCTATCCTTTAAAAGCCTTCTTGCAAGTTTGAACTTGCATCACAACAAGAACCTGTCATAAAAGATATTTATTAGTTCCTGATTCGATGTCTTCCATGATTTGTTAAGTATTTGTGAAAGTATCCACTCAGACCTAACAAAAGCTAAAGGCACCCTTTACCATGTAAGGAAATACATTATTTATATGACTGCCCAGAGAGGTGATGGAGTCTCCATCTCTGGAGACATTCCAAACCCACCTGGACATCATCTTGTGCAACCTGGTCTAGGTGACCCTGCTTTCCCAAGGAGGTTGGACTAGATGATCTCCAATGATTCTGTGTGATTCTGTCCATCTCCCAAGTCTTACATCACCCACAGAGGCTGGACAGTCAGCCTTTCATTTGGCAGCACAACCACTTACTGAGGGAAGTCTACTATCTCAGGCCATGGTCCCGGGATGGAAGCCTCTTCCCTTTCTCCTAGATAAGCCTCAGGTTACTCAAAGCAACAATCCCCCCCCCATCTGCTAAATACTCTGTTCTTCTTGTGCACACACCTGCAGTTTGCTTGGCCATGTATTTGCACAGCACAGGAAACCCCATCAAGAAGACCAATCAATGATGTTCAGTTGCTCATTAAACCTGGGGATTTTTGATGCCCATAGAACAGAATCACAGAATCCTTAAGGTTGGAAGAGACCTCTAAGCTCATCAAGTCCAACCATCAACCTAGCACCACCACGCCACTAAACCATGGCCCCAAAGACCACATCTAGATGGTTTTAAGAGTGAGCTATATTATTTGATCTGTACTGTACACACTGGAATACCTAGTTGCAGACACTTTAGCAGTTCTGTTGAATCTGTACTTGACCTTGGTGGCTTCTGCTTGCTTTTCAATCTGAGGAAGATCTTAGGATAGGAATAACATGTGATTTCTGCAGTTGGGGTAGCAGTTCAGCTAAGGTCAGCCCTTAGAGAAGAGAGCCAAACAGTGCAGGCTCTACAGCTTAAAAGAGAAGAGCTTAAAAAACAAGCACTCCAAATAAATGAAAATAGCCCAAACAATCTGAGCACAATTCCTGAGTTAAAATGCAATAAGCTAGTTGTTCTTTTAAAGACAAATACGATTTATTTTCTGCTAAGCATATCTAAGGATTGGTTTGATTTCTTTTATGTAGATTATGCTGGGCCATGATGATAAGCTCAAATAAAAATGTTATTCAGATACATACATGGAAGATTAATCTCTGAATCCCAATCTTTAGCTCCATATTTAGAATATAATTGACATTTTCAGATTGGTTTTGTCACATATGCATATGTACAAGCACACACACGTGCATGCACACAATTAATGCCCATAAATGTTGAATCATTTCTACATTTAGATAGGGATTTTGCCATCTCACTACACTTTGCAAGCCATGTGTCCTAGCATTACACCTGCAATGTAACCCTGCAGCAGGCCTGCTAATCAAGTAGGAGAAGAAACCATGGAATATTTGGTGATGAAAATTGCTTTTGAGTGCCTGATTGTGCTAATCAATCTTTGCCAAGTAAATCACTACTAAAAGATTGTTGATAATTATAGGATCTTTCCCTGGAACAGAGTAAGAAGAAGAATAAAAATAAACTCTTCCAGCAAAGCTCTTTTCAGTAAACACAGAAGTTTGCTTTGCTTCCAACATGTTGGAAAGAAATGTGGAGAATGTGTCCAAGTTATCTTAGCTTTCAGAGAGACAATTTTTTGTGCTGATTGAGGTAATGGTGGTAAAATTGGCCATTAAAGCTAACATAGTCAATGATCCTCTCGAGCCACATACAAACAGGTTAAAGTCTTACTAATTTCTTCATGATTCACAAAACCTTGACAGCTTTTACAAAAATGTGGCTCCTTCTGTCATTTTACAGTCTTAAAGAAAAGATTTTTAGGGATGTGGTTTGGTGGCATGGCGGTGCTAGGACTTGATGATCTTAGAGGTCTCTTCCAACCTTAAGGATTCTGTGATTCTGTGATTTTTCCTTTCTCCACTGCTCACAAAGTTCTCAGGCGAAAGTAGTTGTTGGAGGCTAGCTCCAGTAAAAAACAAATATTTTGAGGGAAATATTATACAAATTACAATGAATAAATATATTTTATAATAATATAGTTACAATTTTATCATTTATAAAAATATATNTATAGTTACAATTTTATCATTTATAAATATATATATATATATATGCAGATAAACCATTGAAGTGATAAGCTCAGCAAAGCAAATTTTCAGGCTTCAGCCACAAATATGTCCCAAGAAAAAGAATTAATTGGATCTTTATTAAATGTATAGAGCACCAGTGCAGTGTTAAGAACCTACACAGACCAGAGCAGAACCTCATGTGGGCAAGACAGAAGTACTAAGAGCTGTAACAGGGAAATGGTCTGAAGAAGTTGCACCCCTGCTCTTTGTGAAAGCTGTGCACAGCTCTGGGGTCCAGTTAGACTTAGTCTTTCACTTAGCATGGAGAGAAGTCATAGAATCATGAATTTTGGAAGTGAACTCTAAGCTCATCAAGTCTAACCATCAACCTAGCACCACCATGTCACTAAATCACCTCCAGGTGACTCCATCACAAGCCTGGGCAGCCTGTGCCAATGCCTGATAACTCTCTGGGAATATGTTTTTTCCTGTTATCCAAGTCTCTTGGCTCAGGGATCTGGGAAGGCCTCACAGAGCCCCATCCACATCCATGTCCCAGCATCACAAGTCCCAAAATGGGTCATGGATCTTACCATATCAGGGTTATAAGTGGAAGCAAGCTCATAGGTGACATGTCAATGGTCCAGGCCACTGTTGTGCTTTGATTGCTCTCTGAGCTTCTTGCAGACATTTAATGGCAACATAAGGTTCACTTTCAACACCTTCAGGAAGTTGAGGTCCAACTAGCCAAGTCTTTGTCCATAATCTGTCAAGATAGTTGCAGTCCTGTGGGAAAAGGTAAGTTAAATAGCCTACAACCAAGCATGTAAGAGCAGGAAATGTATGATTTCATCTGAAACATCTAGCTGAGAAATGAACTTCCAGACTAATAATGCTGTTCAGGGTGCACTGCAGGAGCTTCTTACAAAGAAGTCTTCTCACCATTATGAAATTAATGGGGGATGGAGAAGAGGAAAAATAGCATGTTTACCCATAGTAAAACCTCCTCAACTAGGAAGCAGGCTCCCAGGAAGGAACTCATCATGCATATCTAATTAACCAGACAGCACTTAGCTACTGCAATGAGGAGAACCACATAGGAAAGAAAAAGCTCAGGAAAACCTGCAGGCTGTATTTGCCCAACTTGATGTAAAGTATCACTACCTTTTTATAGCTATGCCTTTATCAGATAGTGATCCATTACAATGAAGTGGTAAAACTTTCCAAACTTCCTTTCTTAAACCAGATTCAAAGGTTGCTACCAAGCAGACCATTAAAATGCAGATAACAGTTTTCTGGATGAATAGCTCACAGTGCACCTTTGTGTCACTCCATTAGCCCACTCCACTTATCTGTCATTCCTGAAGATGACAGGAAGGTCATATATCTTCTTCTCAGCTTCAAAACAAATGCTTCTATGACATCTTTAGACCTTTTCTGTCTCCTCTTGTAATTTGTAGCTCCTGGATACTACCCTGAAGATACCACATTGTTATGTGAGGAGAAATTTCAAGTAGTCATGAGAAAAGTTTGCCAGGGGTGAAGATCTTGAAGAAGTAGGACCCCATCAGCCATTGGAGCATTATGAAGTAGATTGAAAATTAAAGGGCATAGCATGTGTCTTGTTCTTTCAGATGAAAGAAGCAGAATTTCCAATTTCTCTTCAGCTTGGAATATGAGCAGTGATGCCTATTTCCCATTTGCCCTTCTGGAACATCATATTGAAAAACAATGCCACTGATTTTCTTCCTAGTTACAGCTTTTGGATGACTGTGAGCCAGCAACGTGCCGTTGTGGCCAAAAAGGCCAATGGTATCTCAGGGTGCATCAAGAAGAGTGTGGCCAGCAGGTCAAGGGAGGTTCTCCTCCCACTCTACTCTGCCCTACTGAGGCTGTAGCTGGAGTCCTGGGCCCAGTTCTGGCCTCCTCTGTTCAAGAAGGACAGGGAACTTCTGGAAAGGGTACAGGAAAGGGCTGTAGAAATTATTAGGGGACTTGAACATCTCTTATAGGAAAAGGCTGAGAGAGCTGGGGCTGGGTAGCCTGGAGAGAAGACTGAGGGAGCTTTTTCTCAATGCTTCTCAATACTGAATGGGTGGGTGTCAGGGGGATGGGGCCAGGCTTTGTTCAGTGGTGCCCAGTGGCAGAACAAGGGGGAACAGGCACAAACTGGAATAGAGGAAGTTCCGTCTAAACATCAGGAGGGGCTTCTTTCCTTTGAGGGTGGTAGAGCACTGGTGCAGGCTGCCCAGGGAGGTGGTGGAGTCTCCATCTCTGGGTGACGTCCATCGGTCCCTTCCAACCCCTAACATTCTGTGATGACAACAGTGACACTTTCTTGGAGGCACCTCTTCTGCTTTGGAGTTTCTGTTGCTGCTCACTGTGTTTTCTCAAAGCTGCTGCTTGAAAACTGGACCTGCAGAAAAAAAATTTTTTCCAGCTGTTTATAGCTATCTTACAGCTCAGATTTGATTTTCTTCAATGACTCCTTTTCTTCCTCCTTCAGCTAGAGTTTAACAGTGCCTTAAAGACCAAATTTCATCCTTCAAAGCCAAAACTATTTACATTTTTAGAGATCAAACCCCAGAGCTTCTGAAGGCACTTTTGTCAGTGTATCCAATAATAGGTGGTACATTGCCACCTGCCCCAGTCAATTCCATCCCTTTTTCAATCATCAAGCTCAACCTTCTGATATTGACATCTAAATGAAGAAGATCATTAAGCCAGGCATCATGGGAGGCATTAAAATTCAAACTGTTGATGTGCAACAGATGGTTGATGTTGACTTATTATTTACTCCCCAAAGAAGTATATGAAAAGAGTTTTAAGAGTCAGTTGGACACCAAACAAAGGTAAAAGAAATGCCTGGACCTTCCAAACCTAATTTCTCCATATGCTTCAGTTTATTGACATGATCAGAGTTTGATACCAAGTCTCCAACATTTTGTTGTATCTTGTGTTATAACCTTACACAACTACATAAGAGATCGTCTCAGGTCGATTCTGTGCTCCCCATGTGCAGATCCTGTAGGGTCATCAGGCAACTTTCCTTCCAGACAACAAAACAGCCACTGCAGAGCAGCCAAAAACATTTCTTTTCTCAAGGACTGAGCAAAACCTGGCATGTCCTTAATGAGATGGAGACAAAGACCTGTCTCTCTTATGGCTGCTGAGAATATTAATCATTGCCCTAAACCAATCTTCTGGTTTTTATATTATGCATCAGATTCAATAAGAGATAATTTTCTGTACTGCACTTGAGATCTTCTGGTCTTCATCAGGGAATTTACTTCAGCCTTGGTCTTTCCTGGGCTCATATTGCATTCTCTTTTCTCAACACAAACACATCATTCCCAGTAAATTTTTCCCATTCTGCTTTTGAATGTTTCCTTTTGACTTAATACACTGACAGATGAAAAGAATGGAAATGCTGCAAATGTGGCAATTAATAAGCATTTCAGCTCTATTTAAAATCACAATTAAGTGCCCAATTTTACAAGTCTAAAAAAAATAAAGATACCCATCCACCAACAATTTACCATGCTTCTATGGAGATGTATTTGTATTCTAATCAAAATACACAGAAATGCAACATATTTTTACAGCTTCCAGAAATATAATCAGAATTTAGAAGACTGAGAGATATATGACATGGTAATGTGTGCTAATAGTAAGTTAATGTTGTTTTTGCCTGTCTGAATTTGTCTGGTTTCCACTCTTATCTGTTCTTTGGAGGTCACTGAAACACTAAACAATGATGTAAGCCTTTCTTCCTTTAAACCTTTTAAATACTTAGGCAGCTTAATATCTTATTTACATTTTTAATTCCAAAGTTTCTAGACATGCATTACAGAAAGTAATTAATAACTCCACTAAGCTCATCCAAACATAGCTTTTGAGATGTTGGAATAAACTATCCCACAACCATTATGAAGTTAGAGCTTAGATTTTCCCTACCTCAAAGCTAATATGTGAATGTAGAGCTCTCTGTAAATAACTCTGTCACCTTGAACATATAATATATATATATTACATATATAGCAAAATATATATATTGCAATATATATATAGCAAAATATATAGACAGAAAAATAAGAATCTGAGATTTTGCTGTGTCTTGTATGATGATTTGGATATGTTTGGTCAAAACTATTAACACTAGCATGCATGTATTAAAATGAACCAACCAATAGGGAGATAAAGCAACAAGATTCTTCTGGAACACTTCAAACCTGTGTGGAAATGGATTAGGATGCAGCATGAGAGATGATACCACAACAGAAATGTTGTGTGGTTACAGGATTAAAAAAAATATTGACTTTCACTTTCTGTAAGGAGATGAGTTAGCTGCATTAGCTACAGACATCAATAACTAACATGAACATTGCACTAAGCTTGCATGTTGAATGTCTTGAAAGCAATATGCTTATTAAAATAGATAGAGAGATAGAGATAGGTGATAGATAGATATAGATGATAGATAAATATAGACAGATGATAGATATAGATGACAGATAGATATAGACAGATGATAGATTGATATAGGAATAGATACAGGGATAGATAGATATAGACAGATGATAGATTGATATAGACAGATGATAGATAGATACAGAGATAGATATAGGGATAGATAGATAATAAAACAGAGAAAGAGATGGAGCCAGTCAATAATGCTGCAGGGCAGATACTAGTGCATGAGAAGATGACAGCAACAGCCTGCAGTGAGGTCCACTTGAAGTATGTTTTTGTAATCATTTGTGTGTTCCATGTTTGTTAATGTTACATATCTCCTTTAACTTTCTTAAGGCATCCTAATAATATCAGAACTGAACACAAGTGCAAATTATTCACATCTAAGGCACATGAAAAATCGGCCAGTGTTGTACTTCAAGGGAAAATATAAAGACCAGGTTGCAATTCTTTGAGTTAGGATGCATACAAATAGTCCCTTGCCAGCTCTCCTTTAGGAACCAAAAGCTCTTTTAAACAGCTTAATTCAGCCAAGCCCTTAACTGCATTTTTAATTTTCAGTGCATGTAATTCCAGCAGGGAGTAAAACACATGCTTAAATAAGTAGAAAAAAATGCAGCCTGTATATGATCCAGTTGCAAAACCTTGTGACCAGTTAATACCTTAAAAATCTAGTTCCTCACTTAACCTCTGGAGGCAAAAGCTGATGTTCTACATCCTAGGTGTTATCCCATGTGAGGGCTAGCTTGGTCCAGGTTATCGCTATTATAAACCATACTCAACTGGTCAGAAAATCTATAGCATATTAAAAACTCCCACAAAACAAAGCAACTGTGGTATGTCTGGAGCAGGTCCCTTGGCAAATTGGGTGTTTGCTGACACTTAATTACTGATTTTCCCATAAACAAAATGTAGGACTGGCTCTATTTTCTTTACAGTTGAAAGTCAGCTCTGGATATTTCCAAGCTTTATGTTTTGCTGCTATCAAAATACCATTAGATACACTTGGAGATCATATATTTTTTTCTTCAGGTAGCAAAATGAGTTTGGAGTCACTCAGTTTAGGATAATTGCAGAAAATTACAATGACAATGACTGATATTTGGTATGTGAAACATTGTTATTTTCGGTGACAGAAATCTGTCCAGAGCCTAAACAAATGGAGAAGAATGTTGGCAGCAATCTAAGGATTAATCAGAATTCCATGTACATATTTAATGCAACATTTAGAAACACTGCAGAGATAGATGAGTTACTAATTATCCAGGGGTTTGGGGGATTTGCATTTTCTTTCCTCATACTGCTTCAGTAATGCACTATTCATTTTGCTTCAAAGTTAAGTCAAAGTGTAGTCTAAAAGCTATTGCATCTCCTGCTTTCCTTGTTAAAAAATATATGAGAACTCTATTTCACCATCTATCAGTGTGTCTTTTCTTGTAGCCAGATAATGGGAAGTTAGGTACATGGAAATTTGTCTCAGTTACTTCCATCTGCCTTTTTAACCACTTGGAAAACAGAGACTAGGTGTTAGGGAAGTGTGAAGCACATGCATCTTAAAAAGAAAAATAGTGCAATTTCTTTCCTGTCATGAGATAAGGAGCCAGAAGGTATTCACCAGGAGATGAAATTAGAAACATTTTTCTTTTCCACTTAACATGTTAAATTAATAAGCTCATGAATATATAACTGCCTCTAAGTCCTGCTTACAACTAACTAGTTAAAAAGAAGATTTCATGCCTATATGTTATAGTAAGCTGATCTGTAGATGTAGCTCTCTGTTTCTACATGTAGTAAATATGCCTATGTACATCACAGAATGACACAAAATCACAGAATCATGAAGGTTGGAAGAGACCTCTAAGCTCATCAAGTCCAACCATCAACCTAGCATCACCATGCCACTAAACCATGGCCCTAAGGAACACATCTCTAGGTGTTTGAAGCCCTGCAGCGATGGTGACTCCACCACTGCCCTGGGCAGCCTGGACCAAGGACTAACAACTCTTTCTGGGAAGAAATTGTTCTTATTATCCAATCTAAACCTGCCCTGGTGCCACTTGAGGCTATTTCCTCTTGTCCTCTTGTTTTCCTGTATAAGAAAAAGAACTTTCAGTATGATAGAGCTCACCTCTGTTTCCTGCACAAGTTTTGATTTCTGCCTTTGATGAAAGTAACTGTAAAAATAGTCTGATTCAGCTGGAATCACAACCTTCTCCCTAACACATCTCAGGCATGTTCACTCCCTTGCTTATTTGAGGAGATTCACACAGGAGCTTGTGACTGCAGCAGATCCAAGAGACAAGCATCTAACCAAAATACACTGTGAGTTTCCAAATGTTCTGCACTGAATCATCTCACTCCAACTCAAGGATGCTTTCAGCATGGACACCATCACTGTAAGTAGAAAACACATCCATACCACACAGGAAGGGAAAGAGCAGAATCAAACGGAGAATCTGCCTGGGTCTCAAAACCTCTGAAGTGACACAAGTGAGAGAACTTCACAAACAACAAGTGTATGGGAGGCTGGGAGGGATGCTCCTCACCCCCCCATAGCTCCACAGCACTGCATTCACTGACCTGTTCTCCTGTGATGAAGAAGTGACTAGTTTTCATCATGGCATCTATGGCTGTGACGTAACCTGCTTGTTTCTAATCCCGTGTAGCTAGAGGGGTTGCTGGAAGGTGATGTGGAAGCATTTAAGCTTCTTGCAAATAGAGGTTGCAGGAGGAATTTGGATACTATGACCAGCAACAGAACTGGGAGGGACAACCCTACTGAAAGCTCTCTCATGCTTCTGGGTACAGAGAAGGCACAACAACATGCTGAGTATGAGGGCAGTTGAACTTCATGCCAGCCCCTCATCCTCCCCACACTCTTCCTCTGGGGCTGCTGTGCCTCAGAACCTGTTGAAGGAACTCCAGGTGGAGATACCCGGGCCAGCGCTGCTCCCAGTGAACACCACTTGGGTGAAGCCTTCTTCACATGAATCTTGGTGTCCCATGTGGAATTAGGGCCATGGTATAGTGGCATGGTGATGCTAGGTTGATGGTTGGACTTGATGAGCTTAGAGGTCTCTTCCAACCTTCATGATTCTGTGATTCTGTGTATTTGCTCATCCATCTGAGCTGGAGCCACAGAGCTAGACTCACCCCAAACAGGATTAGACATAGTGATTGCTATGCCAGCAACTGTCTTTTGTGTGCCTGTCTACCAGGGAAGAAATTTGGGAGGATGGGGGGTGGGAGGCTGATGCATAGATTCCTATTCTAGTTTCTGCATGGGTTTTCAATGCAAATGTACTTAAGCAACTAAATTTCAAGCAGGATATATGTTCAACAGTTAGTAAAGCTAACTGCCTTCATGGAGAGAAATAAATCATTGCAAGCAGTTTAGCAGGTAAACTTGACCAGGAACATTGCTTGATTTTCTTTTATTTATTTGGAATATATGAGTTGACAGGATTGATTTCACCTAATTTCCATTTGATGAAAGTGTCAAAGCTGTCACAGTACATTGATTTGTCTTTTTCTGGACAGGAAAAAAAAGATTGGATTATTTCAAAATCAAATTATCTTTTATTTTGAAGCTTATTTATAGTGATAATTAAATCAATGCAGAGAAAGTACGACTGACGGATCCTCATACTTTAAATCAGTAGGCATCTACTGATCTTGTGGTGTGATACAGTTTTACCATCTCTAGCCCAGAGGGAAAAAGCTGTTGATAAGCATCACACACTCAGTCATAGGCAAAAAAGGAAACAAAACCTATGTTTATTAATTTTAGTAGATCACCACTCAGCTGTTAGCATCCTCCTTGCTCATCGTACAAATAGCTGTGTTTGGGTCTGTACTCCACGAGCATAAACCACTTTCTAACATAAATAAAAAAATCTAAATTGGAAATTTACTGACTCCAGCTTAGCTTTCATTAATCTAATACTAAAAGGAGACTTTTTCCCAACTCAAATATCTGTACTGGTGTTGGAACTCAAAATCTCTGCCTGGTTGCTAATTCTGATGAGGTACAGAATATATCTACAGGCATAAAAACTGAGTTTTAAGACTCCTAGTATGACTTACGTAAAGTAAGTGAAAAATGATTCATGACTATGCCTTAATGTGATTTCCCCACAAGCAAAGCCCTGTTCACCCATTCCCTCAATCCCTGCTAGACTTAATAGCTTGGTGTCCACTGCCTGTGGCCAGAGAGATCATGTTCTTTCAACCCTCCAAACATGTTATGTCAGGCTGCATCATGTCATATGTGAAGTGACTTAATGGGATGTGACACCATGTAGCCCAGCACCATGCCTTGCCTTGAGAGCTTAGAAGGGAGTTGAAGGGACTCTTAGCCACACTCATGGTGGTTTGAATTCCTGGGTCTGGGGACAATACTCGGCTCAAATGTGACATGGTATTTAAGCACGTTTCCCTATTCATGTCACATTGCTCTGATGAAAATCAATGGCACTATCTTAAGCTAGTGATTAATATTTGCTTGTGATGAGCTTGGCCACTTCATCTCCTTCACGATGTCTAACCTAAGTCTCCCCTGACTCAACTTCATACCATTACCTCTAGTCCTGTCACTGTCCCTGAGAGTGAAGAGATTGGTGCCTGCCCCTCATGAGGTTGTTGAAGACAACAATAAAGTCTCCCCTCAGCCTCCTCAGCAGACACCAAGGAGTAAAAAGGGAAGCATCACTTCGCATCTGTAACGAGACACACTGGGCACAACATTTCACTGCTCACTGAAGCAGCTCTACTATTACCCAGTGCAGACACTAAAAGATCAGCCTTGAAAGCAGGAGCATCTTACCTGCATCAAAAATGATGGAATTACAGTTTTATCAAGCTGCATATGATGTTTTCTGACACTCCTGGTTTGACTTCAGGGATTTGAAATTGAACATTAACTGTGTCATTAACAATTGTTGTATTAACTCCAACTTTTTCCTAGCATGTACCCCAGTAAGTTACCAATCTTTGATGGAGAAGGGCTGAGAAGTCCATCACAAGTACACAAAACAACCTTTCTTGTCACCTAGCATTTACCCAAATGTAAATATGGTAACTGTTTGGCAGACTGCTAGACTGCAAAGTTCACTGGCCTCTTCTCCTCATCTTATTCTTCCTCCTTTATTAATTTTTTTCATTTTTCTTATATTTGGCTTGAAATGTTGAACCACTTGGTGTCAGCTTTGGGCTTGCTACTTTTCTTCACTCCCCTTTGGACTCCTGACCCTTCTACAGGGTAACCAGAAAGAGAGAGAGATGCCATATTCCTCCTGCCAGCTCTCCTTTCACTTGGGTTATCAGGATTAGAGAAGTTGCATAAAGGCTCAGATGCTGCCACATCACTGCAGGTTTAACAGTACCCATAAAAGACACCATCTCACAGGTGACCATGGTCACTCCTTTCAGTGAGAGAAGTAGGGATTATAAAGCTGCTATCATCTTGGCAGATTAGGAGCTCATGGCTCTCCCAGTGAAGCAAGCCTAGTGCCTTTGAATATGGTACATCTCCTGCTGCCTAAACAGGGTTGCTTAGCCATGTGTGCTGATGGCATAAATGTAAACTGTATATTTTCCAATCTGTTTCCTCACATATGGCTGCCCAGAAACCTTCAAATTTACACCATCAGCTCCAAAAAGGAGAGAAAAAACCACCCATCTCTGGACAATATTGTTAGTTTACTACATTTTGACTAATAATAATGTATAATAATAATAGCTAAACAATCAGATTGAAATATTATTTTAAAAATAAAGATACTTAACTCTTTTCTGTTTATAGTGGACAATTCTTATTCTTCTCCTGTAAATACAGTCTTTTTCTTTCAAGACTCCCTTCCCATGTGCCTGGCAAACTGTTGACCTTTGTGTTCAAAATTACTTACTGAAATTACTTCCAGTGATTAGGGCAATTTATCTTGAGTTAGCTGTGCCCATGCAAACCCCCAGTGACCTGGCTGATACCAAAGAGTGATGTTGTAGGACTGGCATCTAGGAAACTTGATTCCTAATCAGAGTTGGCATTTTACACTCTAGCTTATTAAAGACAGCAAATCTGAGCTTAGGAGGTGGAGACCATGTGTGCTGGTTAGGATACAGCAAAGCAGTAAAAGCAGGAAAAGTTTGGCAGTAATTGGAATGTTCAGTCTGCTACTAACCACTGTTGAATTTCTTACTGACCCTGCTCAGATATTCATCTATTGTACTTAGGTCCTCCGAGTGACAGTAAGTGGTCCCCTCTTATGTATCCAGGTGGGTCAAACATAACTGCTTCTAGATTTATATGGGCTCAATAATTTGCAGAAAGCTTCTTCCTCTGTCAGTCTTACTTCATTGCCTGGTAAAATCATGGAAAAGATTGTTCTGGGAGGCAGTAAAATATATCTGGAGGACAATGAGGTCATCAGTCACAGCCAGCACAGCTTCATGAGGAAGAAGTCCTGCTTGACAAACCTAGTTTCTTTTTCTGACAAGGTAAAGGGAAGCCAGTTGATGTAATCTTTTTGGATTTTAGTGAAGCATTTGACACTGTCTCTCACACTCACAGCATCTTTCTGGACAAGATGTCCAGCATCCAGCTGGGTAAGCATATCATGAAATGGGTGAGCAACTGGCTCTTGTTGGGCACAAAGAGTTCTAGTGAATGGGATCACAACAGGTTGGCACCTGGGGTTCTGCAGGGCTCCATCCTTGGCCCAGTACTGGACTCAGGACTTTTGGGGGTAGTAAGCAAGTTCACAGATGATACAAAACTGAGAAGAGTTGTTGACTCCCTTGAAGGCAGTGAGGCCCTGCAGAGAGACCTGGACAAATTAGAGCACTGGGCAATCACCAAAGGCATGAGGTTTAACAAGGGCAAGTGCCTGAATCGTGGAATCACAAAGGGCAACCTTCATGATTCTGTGATTCTGTGAAAGAGATAAGGTTTCAGCAGGAAGTCAGGAGCCAGAAGTGCCAGAGCTCTAGTGCTGTCACAGTTGCCTTTCAAGTCATCCTCAACCCACCACCACATTTTCAAAAGAAACCATTGATTTCTTTTGCTGCTCTGTTCTGATGTCCCGCCTGAAGCCCTGTATGTAGTTGTTCAGTCAAGCACTCCAAATCAGTGGCCCCTGCTGAATATTTTGGCTCCAGCCTTTTTATGGCTCAGATTTCTCCACTAGGATGATGCTTAGGCATCCAGCTTACAGTTTGCAAGAATTCTTTCACCAGAACTAGTCAAATGCTTTGCAGTTCAAGTATGTGTTTACAGTCACCCATTTTGATGGCTTTGTTCTCTTATCCTGCCTTAAAATTCATTTTTCCCACTGAAATAAACCTTCAGCCCTTCTCCCAGTTCAAAGAAAAATACAGCCAGACAGAAGGTGGGAAAGGCTCCCAAGGCCCATATGTTCTACAGCATTTCTTGCATAAATATGTCATGGGTATTTTAGTAACCTGCTGCCTTCTGGCACGAGATGTATTCAGCTTCCCATTGTTTGCACAGACAGTTGGAGCAGGGGAAGGGGAGGATGAAAAGCCACAGAGGGAAGTCTTGATACTCTTCCGTCTTGTCAGGTTGTGTTCGTTTTGGGGGGAGGAGGAGGAAAATTGGTTGTTCTTCAATTTGCAGATTTGCTTAGGAGTATGAACCCCAGACTTAGAGCAAGTCATACACCAGGACATCCCTTGCTGCAAAGCTTAAGAGCAAAGCAGGATAAAAAATGGTACTGTGGCAATTCAAGTAGAAGAATCTACTCCTGCTCCTCTCATCTTTCCTCTGTATTCTATTGGTATGCTAAAGAGGAGACCAGATTTAAATTCACAGCTTGGGCTTGCTGAAACATGAACATCTGAGGAGACAAACATTATTTACAGCTTCGATTTGTAATGGTTAACTATCATCTAAACAATGTGAATTTGTTGTCTGGTTTCTAACCTCCAACATTAGTAAGTCCTCCTTTCTCAGCAGAAACCACACACTTTTAACTTAGGGTGTTCATTTATAGATCCTCTTCTTCAAATCTTACTTAACAGACTGATTTATAAACATGAGACAAAATGATCCAAGTGCTAAGTGTTAACTTTGCCACCAGATTTATGCATCCCTTCCAAGAAGGTGGCTGTATTTCTTTGCTTGGTTCCCAAATGCTAACATTCATTAGTTCTCTAGCTGTCTGATCAGAAATTATCTTCTAGCCTGGCCATTAAGTTCTGATTTATATCTTTGACATGTAACCACGTCTCATAATTTGTTTCCACAAAGGTCTGATTTAGGAATGCCCTGTGCTAAATTTGAAAACATAAATTGCAACAGCTCTTAAATAGTTGTAAAAAATACATATACACATAATTAAAAGCTGACTGGAAAATAATCCTTGGGAGCATATAATGGACTTTCTTCATCCCTCCCCCCCTCAAGTTTTGCTTGAAGCTTAGGGAAACTATTGAGGGAGTTTTCCAGGAAACTTCTCCCTTTTGATTCTTTCTGCATAAAAAGGGTCTGGATTTTAAATCCCTGGCAACTGCTAGAGACAAAAACATAATTCCAGTGTTCCAAGGACTGATCTTCCAGTGTTAGTTCTGACTGAACTAATACAATTAGATGCTGCTGGGCTCAATACAGAGAACAGGGACACAGTTTGGTTCCAATATACCAGCACATCCAGTGTTTTCCTACTTTGGTGAATAATCAAGGTATTTGTTAGCTTAGCAGGAGTTGTATGTTCTTCCCCCAAACATCTGCTGGAGGATTTGTGTTTCTCAGTACCATGCTGTCACCTACTGAGTGGTGAGTTACTGCCTTGTGGCAGAGACTGGGGCAGCTTGAGGGATCCTGGGCCAGGCTGGGGAGCACTGGGCAGGGATTAGCCCAGTAGAGTGATGACCTTCAGAGGCTCTCTGGGCTCAGCAAGAAGGATTTTGTGGTTCTCCTAAATATTGCACAAAAGTTAGCTCATCCTTTTTCTTTATTATTCCCCCCCAACATTCCTCTTCCTTTTTTCATCTGCTGGCCCTTTTAGGTATTTTCCCATCAAGAATTATGTTCTAGAAAGACTTCCTATTCTTCTGAAGTAAACCTACAGACAACCACTGGAAGGGAAGGAGAAGGAAAAAGGGAAAAGGAAAAAGGGGAGAGGAGAGAAGGGAGAGGGGAGAGAAGAAAGATGAAAAGAGAAGAAAATAAAGAGAGGAAAGGGAAGAGTAGGGAAGGGGAGGAAAAGAAAAGAGAAGGGAAAGGGAAGAAAAAAGAAAAGAAAAGAAAAGAAAAGAAAAGAAAAGAAAAGAAAAGAAAAGAAAAGAAAAGAAAAGANAAAGAAAAGAGAAAAAAGAAAAAAAAAAGGAAAAAGAAATATGAGGGCTATTTCTCTGTGTATTCTGCTAAGCCAAAACCTGGCTCCACTGAGATAAACAGATTCTGCCATTGATTTTACTGTGCTTTAACTCTGGGTTTTAAAGGAGAAAAAAAAATATAGAGTGAAGGCTGCAGTCATTCTTGAAAATCTGCACAACACCAGTGACTAAAGAAATAAAGCAGAATAATTTAGGTTTGTTTTGGGTAACATTACACACACACAGAGAAAAAAAACCTGTATTGCTTCTCCAGGTACTGATACATTAAATAACTACTGAATAATCCTTACCTCCCTGTGATACTATTTCTTTGACATCAGGACTCAGTGACACTATTGGTACAGTAAGTTGCTAGGAGCAGTAAAAAGGACCTGCAAAATAACATTGCAAAGAATCTAATCACTCTCAGATTTACACCCCTGCCTAAAGCCTCAGCATCTAAATATAATAATGTATTTCATGGTTACTGTCACTAAAATAATCACTAGATTAATTTTTGGTTTATAATATTACTATTCTGAAAGTGAACCTTTCCCTGGAATCAATGCAAGATTAATTTGTGTTTCTAGAAAACCCTTCAGCTTGATTAGAGAATTTTGGGAGCCACTAAACCCAGAGAGACGCAAAAAAGTTGGGAAGCAACTTTTATTTCTCATGAAATTCTGATTTCTATTATTATAAAATGCTGTTTCCTTTACATGCAACCTGGACTAAGTTTCATGGTTAAAAAATTATGTGGTCTCTTATCCTTGAGCTAACACATTTAGAAATAATTTGAGGTTTCTGTAGGTATCTCTGTGCTGCTAAATAAAAGGAGAAGAGAAAGGCTGAGTACTTCACTCCACTCCTCCAAAGAAGGACAAAAATCTGACAGATTGCTCACTCCACAAACTGATTCCAAAATCAGTACTGAGTAGATGATGAGAATGTTTGCTCTTGTTCACCTAAAGAACTTTTCTAACATCCCTTTAGGCTTTGTGTCCTTAGACTTATGTATATAGGCTTTTGTCATCTCCTACAGCATGTAATATACATCTTTCATTTCAACAACTCTCTGATGAGCTGCAACAGAATCCAACTCCTTGCAACTTTTTGGGCTGCAGTAAAACCTACACACAAAAGAGTAATTTTAGTTTAGCACCACATGAGTCTCAGAGGAGACCTGCGGCCATGCTAGGTCAAAGATCCAAACTGGCTGCTGTCACGGGATCTGGTGTTAAACACTGTGGCCATCAGTCAGCCCATGGTACCTGAGCCTTGGGAGCTACTCATCAGTCCTTGGTCCTCTTTTAGTTTGCAGTGTAGGCATAATCATGATGGGCTGTGCAGTGTTGGACACCTGCTTAGGATCCAGTAGCTGAATCCCCATCCTTAGAACCTTTGTGCCACAGGCAGAGCATGAGTGCTCTTCTTCCACCAAACACCCAGCTGAGGAAGGCCACACTGGAACAGGTGCACATCAAAGTGACTCGGCCACAATGCCTTCAGAGATAAAACTGTTCCAGCATAGCGTTCCCTAAAGCCACAGTCCCTACAGAAATGTGCCTGCTCTCTTTGAGTTTACCCATGGCCACATGCTTGCAGATCACAGAATCACGAAGGTTGGAAGAGACCTCCAAGCTCATCAAGTCCAACCATCAACCTAGCACCACCATGCCACTAAACCATGTCCCTAAGGACCACATCTCTATGCTTTTGGAACCCCTCCAAGGATGGTGACTCCATCACTGCCCTGGGCAGCCTGGACCAATGCTGAGATGCTTCAAGATGACCTCATGCACAGCCACTGTTCCTTCAAGGCATACCTGCTGCAGCAGGAACTTATCCACAGCTACCAATGCTTTGGGGTGTCCTGTTCCCGCATATACCCACCCACAGGTCACAGTCTCATCCATTTGAGTTCACATTGGAGTTCCAGCCTGTCCAGTACAGCAGCACAGAAACAGCAGTGATGCCCTGGCTATCTGCCAGCCCAGGCAGACTGCCATTGCTGTTATCAGAATGTTTCCAGGCACAGCAGAGTAAGATGATAAGCAGTAAAGCAAGCAGTTAAAGCACAAACCAGCCACTAACCAGCACTAGACTCTTCGTACACAGTGAGGAAAGCAAGCCCCATGGCAAGCACAGAAGCCTGGCAGTTAATTGCTAAACAACAATAACAACTCTAGATTTGATCTAGCACATTGCGTCTGCTGTTATCTCAAACCCTCAGAGCCTCCATGCTGGCCTCCAAAAAAAGGACCATTGTGGTTTACCCTGGCAGGTAGATAAACACCACACAGCTCTTCACTCACTTCCCACCTCCTGAATGGGATGGAGGAGAGAATCAGAGGGGGCAATACAAGTAAAATCCATGGGTTAAGATGAAGACTGTTTAACAGGTCAGAAAAGGAAGACAAAATAATGATAATAAAAGCATTAGAATATACAAAGCAAGTGATGCACAAAGTAATTGCTCACCACCTGCCAACAGATGTTCTGCCAGTTCTTGAGCAGCTTTCACCTGGTTCGTGTACTAAGCATGAGGTCATAGCGCTGTGGAATATCACCTTGGGCAGCTGGGCTTGCATCAGGAATAGTGTGACCAGCAGGAGCAGGGAGGTGATCTTGCCACTGTACTCGGCACTGGTGAGGCCACACCTTGAGTACTGTGTACAGTTTTGGGCACTGCAGTATAGGAAGGACATTGAGGTACTGGAGAGGGTGCAGAGGAGGGCAACTAAGCTGGTCAGGGGTNGGATAGATGTGTTTCTTCAGGGGATGATATAGGGATAAGAGTAGTGTAGGGCTATCGGTTGGACTAGATGATCTTGAGGGTCTTTTCCAATCGTAATGTTTCTGTGATTCTGTGGATCAACTGTCCTGGTTGTGTCCCCTCTCACCTCCTTAGAATCACATAATCACTATGGTTGGAAAAGACCTCTAAGATCATCAGAGTCCAACCATCCACCCAACACTACCATGCTCACCACTAAACCATATCCCCAAGCACCATATCTACACATTTTTTTGCTCACTTCCAGGAACAGTGATTCCACCACCTCCCTGGGCAGCCTGTGCCAATGAAGTTAGGTGAGATAAATACCATCTGCATGAACTACCAAGGAGAGGGTTCAGGACTCGGATCTAGTAAAGACCAACCATAACAGGTTAGAAAGGATAGGTTGGGAAAGGAATAAATTTAAGGAGAATGAAGAGAGTTTCTATCTCTTGGAATACATCCTCTTTGTCATGACAGGACTAGAGATTCAGAGTTCTCAGGCTGACCCTTCCTTTGCTGTCTGAAAAGCCTAGGAAAAGCTCTGACAAAACCATTGCTGGCTCACACCACTACTGCCATTGACAGCCCTAACTAGTCCATTAGCTTCAGTGACACATCCAGCTGTCTTAATGACTCCCAATCTGCTGCTGACCTATGCAAATAGCCATAGGAATCCACAACATGAAAACAGTCTTGAAAAACAAAAACACTGAGGAAATAGCACACATGCACAGAAATACATTAAAGAACATTACTCATCTCCACAAAGTTAATAACAGTCCTTTAATGGTGTTTGTCTGCACAGTAATGGTTTGAATTTCTCTGGCTCTTGAGCATGGAATTATAAGTATCCAAAGTCAGATTGGGATTTCAATGAATATTTATTACATCCAAGACTATGTAATGGGGTTTGAATGAGGAGACTGAGCAGGGCTGTAAAATTCATTATTAGCAAGGTTGGAATACTGCTGCATAACATTAGGAACTGTTTTCTTCCTCCCTGCTCATCATCTCTGTGCCCATGTCCAGATTGTTTTATTAAGAATCATGTCCTGTACTCCAATCACAGAATTAAGGTTGGAAGAGACTTCCAAGATCATCAGCTCCTTCCATGTTGTCCATGTACTCATTAAGGTAACTGTCTTTGCATGCAAAACCTACCAAATTGTATTTGTCCTCAGCCTCCTTTAGGCAATCTAAACTCCTTAGTTTAGTTTAAATTTAGTTTAAACTCCAAAATGATCTCAAAGTCCAACAGCATCTGGCTAGCATCCTTCTCCAGTGCTAATGAAGCCTTTAATCCCTTTGTTAACCCTTTGAGAATGCCAAGGAAAGATTTACAATCTCCCTGTCCCTGGAGGGCCTCTGAAAAGGAAACCCTCCAGATGGCAAAGCCCAGTTCTGCAGTAACCCTCTTCCACAGGCACTGAATGCTCAGCACAAGACAATTCACAACTCCTTGCCACGTTGAAATAATAAAGAACAAAAACCAAAGTGAAACAGATGATGGTTCTTGACCACTCTTTTGCACTGCACAAAATATTACAAGCCTAAATGTACCCCAAAAAGGTGCAAAAAAAAAAAAAAAAGAGGTTGACTCTGTCACCTTTTGAGGACACAGCTGCTGAAGGGTTTAGAACTCCCTTGTTATTTTTTCAAGAGAGAGAAGCTAAATTACTAGATTGATTTAAATTTTTTGTCCCAGAGAGAGGGTACAGCTGCTTTTGTCATCCTAATTTTTCTATTACTCTTTCCTGAAAGAAGGCTGAGGTAGTGTGAAACTGATTTGAAACTCCTCTTGGCAAAAAGCAGCAGTGACTTGATAACAAAGTTCTTTGTAGGAGCAACTTATGTGAATTGATCTTTGTGATGGAAAAAGAGTAATTGTACTGTGCAAATCAGCTTCTCAGGACTTCCTCCAAAGTCCTTTTACTGTGCAAGAGCTGACATTTGGTTGCTGTCTGCAGTTTCACAGGTTCTTCCTTGGGGAACTCCTAAATTACCCTAATATTCCGGCAAGCATGACAAGGACATCCTTGAAGTAGGGTTTTAATTAAGTCACATACCAGGACCCATAGTGGATTATACAAAGAGAAGGCTGCACCTTTTTAGGTAGAGGGATGTGATCTTAATGTTAGAGTTAAGACTGTCATTTCCACCATAAATCTTATTGATATTCAAGGTTGCTACCTTGGTTGCAAATGTTTTCTTCAGACTAAAGATCTGACTGACAAACCCAGAACTTCATATTGACATTGTGGGAAGGAAACCTGCACTTTAATTCTTTGGTGTTTCATGGATTGCATTCAGAGGCAAAAATCAAACCAACCTCTATCTAAAAGAAACCAAAAACCCAAGCAAACAATAAAAAGACATCACAGCAAAACAGTGATCTAAAATGATGCCGCTCTGGGGAAGCAAAGAAAGACATTTATAAAGGCTAACATTAGCCTTGGGAAGGAAGCCTACTGGATTCACTTTATGGCCTGAAGTAATGAGGGCTTCTCCAACACGGTGATTTGGAGCAAGGGACTAACTTCAGGCTGAGCATTTAGAGGAGGGGGAGTATATCTCAAACTCAATCATGTTTACCACAGCATCATACAGGATCACAGAATCCTTAAGGTTGGAAGAGACCTCTAAGCTCATCAGGTCCAACCATCAACCTAGCACCACCATGCCACTAAACCATGGCCCTAAGGACCATATCTTGAGGCTTTTTGAACTCCTCCAAGGATGGTGACTCCACCACTGCCCTGGGCAGCCTGGGCCAATGCCTAACAACACTTTCTGGGAAGAAATTCTTCCTGCTATCCAACCTGTCTGCCTATAAAATCTGAAATGACAATAAGAGGACTCACTAACTTAGTATTCTGAAGGGAAGAGCAAGATCCCAAAGGACCGAAGCTTATCAGGACTGTACACACTCAGGTCTTTTGGAGGAAATGCCCTGAAAGCTCTTTATAAGCTTTCTTATGGAGGATACCCAGTATTAATTCATGGGGATGTTTTGTTCAGGAGAAGTATCTATTCAAGGAACTGTGTGTACTTCAGAGGCTGGGGGAGGCTAAGCTTCCTTCAAAGCACTCTGATGGGGCTGTAGAAGGTAACAGCAGGACTTGTGACACATGTGCATTTTCAATTCCAGTCTCATAATTGTAGGAAAGGACTTGCTTTTAATTCTTTGAAGCTCAAGCAGAACAGAACCCAACCCATATTTTTTTCCAGCCTCAAGGTACTTAAGAGCTTCCTCTTTTTCATGTACTGTTTTTGTTTCTGAAACCATCAGTTCTCCCTCAGCCCTAAGCCACTGATGCTTTATGCTTTGAATGTAAATTAAAGGACTCTCATCAAATTATTTTGATTGGTTGGTCAAAATTTCATTTGCCTGAGTCTTGAAGGCTTTTCCTCACATTAAAGTGCATATAAAAAAGATTCTTGTACCCTTCAGGTTCAGATATGGTTCCACACATTTTTATTTTTAAGTTAATACAAATGGTAAACAAATGCAACAAATAATGAGATCTTCAACCATTTAATGAGATTACTGTTTTCCTAACAAGGCAGAACACAAGTCTTCCAAAGCACCAACAAGGAAAGCTGAAAGACGTAATCAAACATTGTGGACTGGGATTAAGGATTTGGGCAAGCCAGGATTAACACATATTTGTCTGGTGAGTTGAAGAGCAAATTGCAGCTGCTCTAAGGGTACTGTTCCCAAATGGTGATAGGGGAAATCTCCAGACCCTTAGAGAACTGTAGGATTTCAGGATAAGTCAGCTAAGCTGAAAGCATGAAATGCTGAGTAGAAGAGGAATTCATCTGAATTTTTTATTCCCTGTAGCTTTAGCATCTCTCCAGTGAGAAGACGCTGATAAAATTAAGGTCTTGCAGAAGAAAAGCTGTCCTGGATCAGGCCCAAGATCACTCTCAGCACTGTTGCCAGCAATGTTCATACAGATTTCTAGGAAAGAGTAAAAGCATATTTTGAACCTTCCCCTGTGCAGTGTCCCAGTTTCCTACAGCTTACAAGTCAGATGTGGATGCTAAGTGCTCAGTAAGGATAGAGGAATTGATTCAGTTTAAACATTCAGAAGGCTTTGGTGGCAAGGTCACAAGTATGGTTACAAATTGCACAGAGATCTACATGGTTGAGGGAAAAAACCTCTATTACTCAACCTAGATCTCTTCATTGTCTTATGGAGGCATGGACATCCCTTCATTGACTGCATGATAAACTGATGCCCCAAATGAGCTTTGCCACCTATGGTTAGATGTCAAAGCCAAAGCCTACTCAGACCTATGGGTGTGAGGATCGATTTTGTGTGAAAGGACAACTAGGGTTTTGATTTATTTGCCATTGAGGTTGGGTGGGAAGGGAGAAGGTTTGGAAGATAAATGAAGGTAGCAAGAAGAGTTTCTCAGAAGTATGGTGAGCTAACAACAGATGAAGTGCTCTTCACAAAGGCCTAGAGAGCAGCTCGCTCAACCCAAGCTGAATTAGCAGCAATGTCCATCTGGACTGGCAGCATTTGGGCTCAGCAGTTCAGGTCTGCTTGAATGTTGGTCACCATCACAAAATTTCTAACACCATAACCACAAGCCAAATTCTTTGCTGGAATCAGTATTTCAGGACAAATTTCTAACAGGTCCTTTGGAGGAGAAGAAGCAAGAGATTAGCTTTCATTTGGTTTGGGGTTGGTTTTTTGTTTGTTTGGGTTTTTTTTTCACAACTTAAATACATTTGAAGAGCTGATATTAGTGCCTGGAGTTATTTGTTTTACAGTGAACATTCCTTATTAATTTTTATATTATACCTTTTATATCTTACTGTGAATTTAGAGATGTATTTGTAGGAACACTGAGTCTGCAAACATGCTTTGCACAATAATTAACTTTATCCTTCTCAACCTGTTTTTTTTTTCAGTAAAACCCAGTGAATCCCTACATATAAATTTAAAAGCACTCCTTAATTTTAGTGCTCAAGGGGGAAAAATAAAAATGCATTTCTACTGTACCAGAAAAAAAAGAAAGGAGCATACACCACACATAAATGTAATCTTGTTGAAGTGAAATCAATTCCACAAACTGCTTTTAGATCTTTCCTTTAGTTTGTGGATTTAAATTGCTTCTAAAATCTCATTAGCCATACCTCTGTCTGGAAAGATTCTAACTTTGCTCTGACAAAAGGAGGCTGTTCCTGACCCATATACACCCTTCACATTCATTTTCACACCTCATGCTGCAGAGATGAAAATATCCTGGTTTTGGCAGACATGATCTGAACATTGAGATGACCTTAAACTATGAAGCAGCTTTTAAATTCAGAACGTGGAGCCACAGTTTTACAAGAAATAAACAATATCAGTCATCCAATTATGGGTGCAAATGATTTTTTCAGGATAACTGTTCAATTTTCAAGGATTCCTGCATGTGGATTAACTCTTCCTGTGTGTTTCTTATCTTGCAGATTTCTCATATGGCTTCTTTATGACACATTTCAAGGTTGATTTCTGACTCTTTAGCTAGCTCAATGTATTAAAATGATGTGAAAATGCACATAAACCTTGCACTTGTAAAATTATTATATTCTCATTCTAATGGCAGAAAACAGGCCTCAAGATCCAATATGTGTTTGACTTCTGTACATATACCCAGTAGTATAAATTAGTGCAATATTGGAGTAATTTGGAAAACTCCAAACAGATTCCAAGCAAATCTCTGTTATTAATTTCCTTTTTCTTTGGCTTCTGCTGGAAATGTCTGTCTGCACAGACACTCAACAATGTCTTTCCTGATAGTTTATTGCCTTAGGTATTTATTCCTCTATTGACATGATTTAAAACTGCTGAAGGACAGGCAGATGCCTTGTGCCTAGATGGAGCCCATCTACAGAGCTTAACTCTAGCAGATCAGCAACAGCTCTTTTCACAAATCTTGTCTGATTTATGCTTGCAGCTGTACCTCAATCAGGAAACAATGTAGTGACTGGTTAGCTTTAGAACAGCAGTTCTGGATTACAAGGCTGTGATTTCTATTCCCTTTTGTTTCCTAAAAGGTAATAGGTGGTGATACTTTTACTGTTCTAAAGAGAACATGACCCTGGACCTTCCTACACATGTATTAAGATTTCTTTCTTTATAATGAGAGTTTACCCTTGTTTTGTATAATTAACATGTTTTAAATAACAATAGAATTTGAGGAGGTGTCATTTGGGGTGAGATGTCAAGAACTAAAGCAAAGGCAGATGACTTCTGTCTAGAATTTATGTATGAGCAGCATAAATCAGAACTGAAATGAGTATTTCCTGAACAATGTCATCAAGCATTTTTTAGTCTTTAAAATATTGTTTTGATAAATTAATGTAGCTTGCTCAAGGTCTGTGCCAAGAAATATCTTCCATGCACCTGCTTTCTCTCATTTTTTCCATCCAGTGTTCAAGACTCCTGTACATTCCACAGAGAAGAAGCACATAGCATTTGGACACATTAACTCCTTAACATTAAACTGCCAGCACCTCCTGAGTTTGCTCCATCTTCCCATTCTCCTCTGGGACCTGCTAAGCTGAGCTCTCTTCTGACATTCCTGTTACAGTGGATCAATGCAGATCTTGGCTGTCAAGTTCTGCCTTCTCCTTCCTGGAATATTCCCTTCCAGAATGGAACTGTGGACATCAAATTATCTGAAGGACTCTGGTCCTAGACGTTACTACAGGATTTCTGATCCTACTGCAAAGTCAGATCCTACCTTTGACTGAAGAAACAGTCAAATATAAATCTGTCTCAGACATTGGTCTTGATGAAGTAGCTACAAGAGATTAGGAATCCCCTCCTAATTAAAAAAACAATGGGAGTTTCACATAGCAAAATCAGTGGCGAGATTACATTTCAAAGCAGCATGGTTCTATACGTGGGAATTTGAGAACTGGAGGAAGCTTTAGAAGTTGTCAGAGTGATTTTTGGCATGGGATCAGGGGTTACAAAACTCACTGAGTAAAAATCCTCTAAGGCTGAAAATCCCTGGGCTTTCAAAGAGGTACAACCTCTCTGAAAGTAATTAGCTCAGAATATGACAGTAATAATAATGATTAATTCTGAATGGTATAACAAAAATGAAATCATGTTTCTGAAACAGAAGGATTCAAGGGAGAAAGGAACAACAGTGAACAAGAGGACTCTGGAGATTTGGAAGAGATGTTCTCTCTGTCCCCTTGCACCTGCCCAAGAACCAGTTCCTGACCATGTTCCTTCATGAGGTCCCATGGCTCTGGTGCCAGAAGTGATGAGAGACAAGTCACTAGGAGATAGGTAAGACTGATCAAGTGATGACCAGATCTAACACTGGCCTCTGGGAATCCTGCAGGTTATTGTATGGACTCCAGGGTCTCATCTGAGCATGGGAGGATGTGGTCTAAGCCCAAGAAGAAAGAGCTGTAACATAACCCCACAAATACCAGAAAAGAGATGAAATGTGAAAAATGACAGTATAGGTGGGGGGAAAGAAGATGTCAGGAACAGTTACAAAAATTCCCTAAGTACTAGCTGAAGACCTAAAGGTTTTAAATCTAGTGAGAGAAAATATATACATTGAAATATACATTGGTTTTCCACATTGTCTCTCAGGTTCTTTCTGCTGGCACCTTCTGATCCTTTCCTCTCTTCCTCTTCCCCAATCCTTAACCACAGTGCACACCCTTCCACTTTTGAATACCCCCCAGGGAACACTAAGCAGCACCATCAGCACCTGTCACTTTTTGTTTCTTTTATCTTCCTTTTTCTCACAATTCAAGCCTTTTCCATCTAGAATGAATGTTTTGTAATGTTCTTGCTTATTATTCTTTTTTCCTGGGTTTGAAATCATAAAGTAGGGAGGATGTCATTTTTTTTCTCATTTTACATAAAGACATGCATTTGTATTAGAACAAAAGTGAACAAAAGCACAAATAAATGGAAAAAAAATGGAAGAAGGTAAATATTATTAATATTGCACTGACCTATGCTTTCTGCAGCCATACTGTGAGCAACTGCCATAATAAGTGTCTCTCTGCCTAGGTAGGGACCTTACTCTGGCAGATGGAAAAGCTTGAATACCCTGGGACATCAGAACCAAGGTTTACGGAGTGATGTCTAAAATAAAGAACTATTTTCTAAATGAAGAACTATTTTCAGATTTCTGAAATGGGGATTTTCTTCCTTTAGGACTTTCAGATCTCTCTATTTAAGTCATATTGATGGGCTCACATTTTCTTCCCACTACCTAAGTGAGATTTGCTTTTGATAGAACTGTTCAGAGAAGCCTATTTTAACTGTGCATATAGAATCTCTTTTGCATCTGAAAAATGTGCTAATGGGCCCAGGATGTATTATTCATCTCATGCCTGCTGTAATTTACATACCTTGGGGGGAAAGAAAACCCTACTATTCAGATTCTGTGTTTTCATTTGTTGCCCAGACAATACTGATAGAATGCTCACCAGAGTCGGGTGACTGTCTTAAAGCAGAGTGGTTGGGCACCGTGGAAATTGAGTGTAATTACATTATCTTAGCACACAATTCACATTCCTTTCTACATTAGTAGAATATTCCTTCTACTTAGCAACAATATTTTGTGAACCCTAAGGCAAATGGCGTGGTAATGGTATGCACTTATTCAGAAAGGACAAAAGGGTAGACTTTTAAGAGCAGGCACTAAAGCAGGTACTGGAGGATTCCATATATATTTTCCTAAAATCAAATTTTCATAGTTTGCAAGCAAAGGAATATTAGTTTTCCCTATTCCTAATAATGACTACATCTGAAATGTAACATTTTTCAGGCTTTGAAGATGGAAAAACATTACAAGAGCTTCAGAAAGTTTTTTTGCAAGTGCTACAAGACAACACAGCTCTGTTGCTAAAACGTAGTTCCATTAGACATGAAAAATGACAAGACTCAGTTTTTAATCTTTTACAGTAATGAATTGAAGTAAAAGAAATTTTACTTTAGCAGAATAGAACTGTACTAACGAGGTGTCAATCAGGGCCCTGATAGAATAGAATATGGGCTTCCAATAGGTCAGGAGGATGGGGTCAGGCTCTTCTCAGTGAAGTCCAGTGACAGGACATGAGGCAATGGCTGCAAGCTGAAGCATAGGAGATTCCATCTGAATACACGTAGACATTTTTTCCCAGTGAGGGTGCCAGAGCCCTGGAACAGACTGCTCAGAGGGGTTGTGGAGTCTCCTTCTATGGAGATATTCAAAACCCATCTGGACGTGCTTCTGTGTGACCTGGTCTAGGGAATCATGCTGTGGCAGGAGGGTTGGACTAGATGATCTTTCGAGGTCTCTTCCAACTCCTAATATTCTGTGATTCTGTTATTCTATTGTGTAAACTCATGAGACCTGGAATACACAAAACCCCTTTTGTTAAACTGGTTATCTACTCTGTGATAAGGTAAACAAAGGCCCCTGAAGACCACTTAAGGATGGTGACCCATATAGATGACTTCTCAGAAACTGTATAATTATTAACAACTGTCTTGAAAAATAATGTAAATCATGTATGTACATCTAGTATATAAGAAGTGTGTGTAACTAACAGAGTTACACACGATTTTAGAGGAATGATCCCCTGTGTGTCCAGTGCTGCATTAAAAGAGTACCTGCTTAATAACATTTTGGTGTTACTGAGTTTCTTTAACTGAACACCAAGCCCAGCCGCACCTAGCCTGTCACTTCGTTTAGCAGTGTTAGAAAGCAAAGGCGTTTGCAGGTTCATTTTCTTCAAATCAGTAAGTAAAAGCCAACCAAAAATTCAAACCCAGTGACTGAAAAATTACTGTCACAACCTGACAAGGAAACCCAGAGAAAATACTTTCCAGCCAGAAATCCTTCCATCTCTTTTAGAATCATAAAAATATATTCCAAAGCAGAAAGTCTACCTTCCAAAAGTGGCATAGTTCTTCTTCCTCCCTCTCTTTTAACTAGGGGAGAGAGTAAAACTGCCCTTGCAGCTCAAAGATCTATACAGATTCATGATAAGAGTTTACTATAATACATTCCTTACCAGAAAAGTCATTGTGCCATCAGAGATCTTCTTGCTCTTTCTTTATCTCCAGGGCTGAAGTAGCTCTAAAATGCTGAAGTAGACAAGGACTTGCATTGCCTTTATCTCTGTAGGCTTAGCTCAAGGCACAGGGAATAGGCTTCTTGGGGGTGTTGTGTCTCTTTTCAGCCCTTACATGGCACTGACAAAGACATTCATTTTCCTCAAGGCATTTTATGCTCCTACTGTATATCAGCAGCTTCTGATACAGCAGCAGTGACTTCACTTTTCTACTCTGTTCATGCCAGGCTTCCTCATCCTTCCCTTCCATGCCTCTCTTCCCCACCTCACTTCTCTGCACCTTTTAAGTGCATCAGCCTTCTTCTGTCTGATGTTCTGGTGTCTGGTTTTGGACTCTACACTCAGTTACACTTTCTCAAGAAGAAGTATGAAGCTCTGAACTCAGTCTCTTTGTGAATGCAAACCAAACCCAAGCTGCCTATCTGCCACCCAAGCTCCTCCTGATGCTTGCTGAACACTTCTTTGTTCCCTTTCATTCTACAGGACCGCAGAAACCATCTGATCACTACCAGTTAAATGCATTTTAAATGCAGATTTTGCTGGTTTGGTTCAGAAACCCTGCTAGTATCTTTAATACCATTCAAGGCTTATCTCTGTTGCTTGAAGCCCCTGCTGTGTTTGATCAGAGCTCAATGTGATCTGAGCATTCTGTTTCCTGATACTGTTCTGGGTTCAATAGATGCTCTTTTGCCAAGAGCTCTAAGTGTGAATCCAGATGCTCCCTGCTTAGAAGTTAATGCTTTGTTTCAGGCAGTAAGTCTTTAAAAAGTCAAAAGAAACCTGTTCTCCTGCAAAGACCTTTAAACAAGAACTCATCAAAGCCAGAACCACTTCACCCAAACCACCTGGCTCCTGCTTTCTTGCACAGTTTTTCTTGTAATTTATGTCATTTCAGGGTTTGCAAAGATCAGGTGTGGAGTGTTGTCACTTAATAAAAGTTGAGGATGGAAACAATGGATCCAGATGGTTCTTGTAGCTTCCTAGGGTTGCACAGCTTTGAGGGAAAGGAGCCCTTAGTCAGAAAGCAGGTGCTTTTCATTTATCAGTTAGCCAATTCCAGATTCTTCTTCAGTTTAGGAGATAAGCAAGCTAAACAAGCCTCAGATTCAACCATATGCATACTAAGAAATATTAAATCCTTTCATCTAGTGCTTGCTAGATCTGTGGTCTGAAAGAAATATATGGGGAGGAATAACCCCGTGGCCCAGGACAGATTAGGGAGTGACCTGCTGGAAATCAGCTCTATGGAAAAAGATGTGGGAGTCCTGGGGGACAATAGGATGACCATGAGACGGCAATGTGCTGGAGCTTCTTCTCCTCCCTTACTCTGCCCTGGTGAGGTCACAACTGGAGTCCTGGGTCCAGTTCTAGTCTCCCCTGCTGAAGAAGGACAGGGAACTTCTGGGGAGGGTACAGAAAAAGGCTACAGAAATAATTAGGAGAATTGAACATCTCTTATGGGAAAAGGCTGAGAGAGCTGGGGCTGGGTAGCCTGGAGAAGAGCAGACTGAAGGGAGATCTTCTCAAATGCTTCTCAATACTGAATGTGTGGGTGTCAGGAGGATGGGGTCAGGCTTTGTTCAGTGGTGCTCAGTGGCAGGACAAGAGTTCTCAGTGTGATCACACTTACCTAAACACACTGCTGTTAAATATACAGTTATTAGTAAAGCAAAGCTTTCAGGGTAAAGAGAAACATGCAGATTTTTACATTACAGAAGAAGATCCAGGAAATTCTATTGCAATGAACAAATATTGCTCCTATTAAGACAATCAAATTCCTCTCTGGTGCAATCATGCTAGTCTAGTTCCACACCTCTGTAGCCAAAATGAGAATTGGTGTATTTGTCTTCTCCAGACTTATATTCTTGCAAACAGCACTACACTCCTCTATGAAGCTGTGATACTCAGAGTAACTTCACTAAACACTCACTACACTGAATCATACAAATCTTTCAGAAAGTACTGAGTTCAGCTTATTTTCACAGGTATTTCTTGTGTCACTGAAGTGCAGTTTTCCCTCTTATCATATCAAATCATCATAATAAACCTGGTGAGCCAATGGAGAACCTATGTGGGCAATTGTTTCTGTCATCTCCACACCACATTTTTCCCACTGTCCACTCAAGATCATGAATGCTGGTTTTGGTACCACCCCTGAATATTTTCCTCAACTTTCAAATGAGTGTTTCAAAGTGATTGCCCTAAAGTCCTTCAGATGCAGTAGAGACATGGGGAATCCACTGCAAGCTAAGCACGGAGCCATTCCCAAGTTATGTCAGGGAGTAGCAAAAGCAAGAGCGTCAGAAAAGGATCTCAGCAGATCCTGACATGGACTTTAGCAGTAATAGATCAATCTCAGGGGCCAGTCACTTATCTGCACTGTTAGCAACCACCACCATTAATAGTTCTATCACCCTAGCAGCTCCCTACTTACTACCGTCTTTTCAGTGTTCCAGGTTAAGCAGACTATGAATAAACATTCTACACCTGTAGGATAAGCATACTTATTGTGTCTGAATCCTAAAATAATATAATTTTGAATAAAGTAAAAGCATTTGCATAACAATGACTTCAGTTTCTGCAGTTTTCTGGTGGTAGGAAAGATTTTCCCTCTGCAAAGAAGTATCTAAAGACAGGGTGCCAAGAGGGTGGAGCCAGGATCTCGAATCACCTTTGCCAGCATCTGTATTTGTCTTGTTTCACTGGCAGAAAGTTTTCAAATCATTATTTCCCAGGTTCCTGAATAAAACTTTGGATCATACTGAAAGAATTCCTTTGGACCCAAGCATTAGCTCAGAATGAAAAATTCACTATGATAAATGTTTCTGCAAGAAAATCATAGTGACTTGCAATGTACTGCACTAATGCTTTAGCTGCCTTATCCCTTTGATTCATCTGAAACCAGCCACTGAACCAACCACTGTTAATTTATGTTGTATCTGTGTGGATGTCATAGGCAATCATATGAGACTTCTACTGTAATTGAGTTGTAATTTAACTGATCATTAGAAAGAATATCTTAGCCAAGTGAAACAATTTGGTATTCATCATCATAATACTAATCATAATGGATTCATGTGATATTACTGCAGTTGTCATATGCATTGCTACAAAAATTCCATTAGAATTTCATTCTAATGTAACATTAGACTAAATGATCAGTAGTATGGGTGAAGGTGGCAGTGTAAATCTGTGGAGGCATTGTTAGTTTCATACAGTACCCTTATACCCTGAAAAAACAGGTATAGGAGTGTTTGTTTTTCAGAGCGTGACTGCAGAGAAGTGGCTACCAGGCAGCTTCTATAGGGCATCTATTCCACTGAGATTAAATTTGAGAAAGAACAAGTTTGTTTGATTTTTGATAAAAAAGAACTTGAGTGGTTGGAAGAATTGCTAAGAGGTTATTCAGAAAAGGCTTAATTCTCATGTGAACTCACAGAATCATTAAGGTTGGAAGAGACCTTCAAAGATCAAGTCCAAATCATTCAGAAATGTTTAGGTCTATGTTACAGCCCTCATAGCTGTAGCCCAAGGAAGTCTTGTTTGTTCAAAAGGCAAAAAAATTTATCTCTGCCTAAGTCCTGAACTGTGAGGCTATGGTTTGGTTTCATCAGCCTGTCTCCTTTTTCTGTTTTCATCATTGACAAAGGTCTCCTCTTTATTCACAACACCAACATGACTTTGCATCTTAGTTTTGTACTTACCCTTATGAAAGTCCAACCTGTACAACCTGTTACCACATGAGTCCTCCTATTCCTATTGGAGATGACAAGGATTTGAAATCAAAATCCAGTAATTCCCAGGTAAACCATTGGGAATTGTCAATCACTGGTTAAAGCATCTGCAATTCTAAGCCAAACAATTAAAAATGTAGCTTGTGAAAAGGTTAATAAATGGAAAATGACTAAGGAATAAGTGCAAATAAAGTGTGGTAGGAATCTGCCTGATGTACAAATCAGGGTGCTGCTATCCACTTTGTTTTACTACTGCTACAGCCTCATGTCAGGTGTCCCTTGATCCTCTGCCACAGACTATTAACTTTCCATTCATCCTCATTGATCTTACTGCCCTCTGTCCTCTCCATTTCTTTATACTTAACCACTCCTCCATCTATTCTTCTCCACTGTCTCCTGTTCCCTACAAGTATTCCATTTCTATCTGGGCTATTAACTTCCTTTCTTCTCCTCCTCCTTCCTAGTAGCTCATTTTTCTTTGTCCATTTATCTCCCTTCATTGCTGTCTCACCAGCAGTAGCTACTCTGGTGGTGCAGGTGGTGATGGTGATGTACCACAGGCAATGGAATTTTAAGGAGAGTTGACTGCTGCCTTGCTCTGCCTCTTTATGTTAGCTATTATGATCAAGGGAAAAAAACTGTCTCAAAGCTGTAACAAGCAGGAGGAAAGGCAGACAAGTGGATACACAACAACCATTACACCCGGGAAGAAGCTCCAAAGGTCTTCCAAAGAGTGACATTGTGAAGGTGTGCTAGAAAAAGGAGCAGCAACATCCTGGTGAGATCTCTAGCCACAGAATCACAGGGTTGAAAGACCTGACATAGATGGCTCAAAGGGATGTAAGTCCCCAGCAATAGGATACAAAACCCACATCAGAAGAACTATCCAGACAATGTTTGTGTGCTGAAAAGGGTCATGTTATGATTTGGATTACAGTAGCCCTCAGAGACACGAGTCACTACAGTGGCCCCAGTGCACCCCAGTGTAGTGCATCCCTGGACAAGCAAGGGCTATCAAGGTGATCTTCAAAGGCAAAGAGGAGCACTGTAAACCTTGCAGGTTCAGAGATGTTAATTGACCTTTACAAAGATCACACCTTTCTGATAGGTGAGAGCCAGGAATATAATCCTTCTCCTCCTCAGGCAGTGCCCTACCTGTTAGATCACATTTCCCAGCAACAGTCATGCTCCTCTAATTAGCCTGGTTTCCTTGGAAACCTGCATGACAGAGCAGACCCAATTACTGCTTTGTTGAGACCCTCCAAGGCCAGCTCTGAGGATGACAACAACTATTCAAGGCCACCACCAGCCCACCAACTACTGTAACACTTCAGGTGCACCAAATATCCAACATGAATATGAATTATAAGCTGAAGCTGGATAAAATATATGGAGTATGAGAATTTCACCACCTATGCCCTCCTGTCTCAACCTACCCCAAATTATTAAGTGAGCCTAAATGCTTCTGTGGATGCAACAGACAAAAGGTTTCAAGAAAATCACTGCTGGCTGATGGATATGTGTTTGATTTGGGCTACATTTATTCTGCAACTCAAACAGCTTCCCCAGAGCTTGGCAGCATCACAAGCAAGACACTAGTTAAATCATAAAGCCTCAAAACTCTCGAGGGGACTGGACCCAAGAGACTAATTCTTGATACCACAGACTGATGGAGTTTATTTGAAAAAATCCAGTCCATATTATCAATATGCAAAAAATATCCATGTGTTTGGATTTCAGGTTTTAGCTTGGAGCCTACTGTATCAAAACCTTCAAGATTAAATCTAGGAGTGTGAAAATAAAATAATTCTCTCCTGTCCCAAGCAGATCTTGTACGAGTAAATCATTTTGTTTTCAAAAGTTCACAAACTGCAGGTTCTTCAGCCACTAGGCAAAGTGTTGGTGGCTAATGTGCACAGAGCAATTACCAGCTGCATTTGCTCAGGATGTCAGAGAACTGGATGTTTACACCGGAATTTTGCAGAAGATAAGAAGTTATGATGAAAAAAATCTCCATATACATATAACCTATAAGAGGTAGCAGAAGCATTCCTGCTGTTATTAATTAAATAGCAGGCTTTTTTTTTTATTTTAGTAAGATATTGCACAGATTAGATAAGAAAAGCAAGTCCCTTTCAGGGAGGATCATCCCTTTCATTTTGGTGTTACTTTGAACGCTACATCAGACAATCTCTGTATTTATTTTAACAGCAAGCAATAGTAGTTATCTAAGTAGCTCTGTTTGATTTGTAGGTCACTAATTATGAAATAATTGCTTCCCTATTTCACACAGAGTCACACAGAATCACAGACTCATGAAGGTTGGAAGAGACCTCTAAGCTCATCAAGTCCAACCATCAACCTAGCACCACCATGCCACTAAACCATGTCCCTGAGGACCACATCTCTAGGTTTTTGGAACCCCTCCAGGGATGGTGACTTCACCACTGCCCTGGGCAGCCTGGGCCAAAGACTAACAACTCTTTCTAGGAATAAATTGTTCCTGATATCCAATCTAATCCTTCCCTGGTGCAACCTGAGGTCACTTCCTCTTGTCCTATTTCTGGTAACTCAGGAGAAGAGACCAACCTCCACCTCACTACAACCTTGTATACAAGATATCACTAGGCAAGGGAACACACCAGTTACCCATTTATCTTTTTCGTGTTTTCCCTCTCACTCTTCACTTTGCTGACACATTATCATCCTTGCACAGCACTGCAGACTCAGCAGTGGCTTTAAACAACCAGTCAAGCATTAAGAAGGTGGAATTCCATCTGGGCAGGCTGTTTCAGATTGACACCTCCTAAAAGATGCAATAACCAAGAAAAGAACAGCTGAAGTAGCTACAGGCATGTTTTATTTTCACTTGAGAAAATGTAGACATTCAAAATCAAGTGTCATTTGTCCTCTCTGATCCTTGAACTCCACATGACATGAAGGTAAAATATCCTTCTTTGGTAGACCACCTCTTGGATAAGGTATTGATGAAGATGCACAGAGAAAGGAGAAGACTGCCCTCTGATATTTCTGCTAGGCTTTGCCAGTGTTCAATGTGTTCATTTCAGCATGCAAATTCTTAGCATAAATACATATTCTCTCTCAGAATGTTGCCTTCCAACAATGGAATTGACTGTGTATCCAAACCCAGAGTTTCAAAGTACATGCAAACAATAACTCTGAATGATATTACTGCAATGTTACCCAAACACACTATTATTGCATAATATATTTCAGGTAACAGCTCCCTGAAACACAGAAAAGCTAGTATTAAGCTAATTGTTAGAATGTGAATGTGCATTAAACAGAAGATTGGAAAAAATACTTCAAGATGTGTTTCTGTTTATTCTGCAGGCAGACAAGAGAGCCTAAGGGCTGAGCAAAGCTCATTATTTCCTAGTCCAATGCACACTTCTATTAGGCAAAAAGAAAGATTGGAGGGCAATAAATAGCAGAGTGAGAAAATGGGAGAATAATGAAAAGTAATGCCTGAAGAAGACAGATAAGAAATGAAACAGAGGAATGACAAGGCAAGAAAACAAAGAATGAAGAAGGGAGATGGAGGGAAGAGAGGGCAGCTAAGAAGAGAAGCTGTCTCATGTCAGCTTTACTCTCATGGCATCACCTGGTTTGATTTCCTTTTAGGAAGGCTGGTTTGAAAGAGCAATCAAACCTTCCCATGGAGCCTCACCACGAGAAGCGAGATGAGATAGAGATGTTCTATCTGTTCCCTTTCACCCCCTCTCCCAGTTTCCATTAACAACTTTGCACAGGACTGATTAATGTCTATTGACAAACGTCCCTATGAGCTAGAGAAGCATTACCCTCCCTCCAGTCTCCAAAGGAACACACAGTCAGAATAAACAGCTTGGTATAGGTCATCCAGGACATCTGTGACAAAGCTGGAAATTGGCCCAGTCTCCTGAGTTTCAGTCTAATGCTCTTAACAAGAACATCAATTGTTAGGGAGACAACATCAGCTTAGGGACATCTCCCATGACTTCTGCAATAGTCGTTACTTAGTCCAATGCACTGGAAAGATAAACATTTCTAGAAGGTTGTTTTGTTAATGTCTGCACACCCCTGACCCGAACAGTCTTCTTCTGAAAAGCTGTGACATCTAGAGTTAATATTTCCCAAGCTTGCCAGGCTCCTTCACAGGTGGTGAAGCCAACAGGGGAGATACAGAGTTGGCAAATGCTTTAACAACCTTGTCCAGCATGAAACACTGGTTAGAAGCAGTGAGATGCTGGCTAAGCTCCTGCAGTGCCAGAAGGACAGTCCCACAGTTATCCTTCCAGGAGACTTCCCTTATTCTTACACATACATTTATTTAGGTTAATAGATCTGTGAAAATGGGCCCACATCCTAGATTCTGAGCTATTCCTCTCTCTTCTGAGGCTGAATCAAAGCAATTGCTGATGGAGTGGTCTTATTGGGACCCTCTTCAGGATCTGGAGCAAATCAAGCATCAAAGGTTTGGAAAAACACCAAGACTTTTCCAAATTTTTTTAAAGCTAGAGCTTTCTCCCACTCTTTATGCTGTCTTTTATTCCCCCAGAATGATCTCTCCTTTTCAAACAGAAATGCACTCTATTGGGTTGTTCTCAAGGAGAAAACACAGGCAGATTCTTGCTTTTCTGTGGAACCAGGTTTCATCCAGAGATGGACCTGCAAGCAGTAGATATCTTACTAGACCATTCTCATGGCACCTTCTATCTCTGTTTCCACTAGTGTACACTCTACTTAGCTGCTTTCTGAGGCAAAGCCTCTACTCCACAGCAGACTGAGTTTCAGACCTTCAGAAGGACTGACATGAAAATCTCAGTCTTCTGAAAGATGTTAATGGAAACTGGGAGAAGGGCTGAAAATGTATCTTTGGGGCTTCTGGAACATTGTCTACACTTGCTATAATAGCTACTACAAATAAGCTGGTTCACCTTATTCTGAATGGAGCTGTGTTGAATAAAGGACTGTTCCCTCTGCAGAGGAAGAGTCAACTGAAAACATAAAATACATAAAATAAAATTTTTGAGCATATTTCTCTAAACTACCTTTTCCTATAACTATAATGAAGAGCTGTTCAAATTATTTGCCAGAGAAGGATCATGAAAGAAGGAAAGAACCATGCCTCTGCTACATTTAGATTGAGGAAGTGATACATGTAATGAGATATGTTGCAGCGAGGGTGGACTTGGTTACCAGAGTGTAGAAGGGGAGTCATCTGACTGCAGGCCTGTCAACACCTGTTTCTGGAGAGTGGATCTAACTGCCTCCTTTCTCATGCAGTGTGCTTCCCAAATTTTGGTTAATCCCCCCTCTTCATGTTACCTACTATTAATCCTCAATCTTACACCAAGCCATCCTAATGCTCTTCAGTTTTCAACTGCTTGATGGCAGAACAGGCAGAGCAATTATGCAGTGAGCAACCTTCAGAGTTCACAATGGGCAAGCAGATTTTTCTTTATTTGTTTGGTGTGGATTTAGAAAGCAATGTTTCAAGGAGGAAAGCCTCAGGCCAAGTAAAAGCTGCAGGGAAACTAAATCTGAACTGTAGTCTGCCAGCCAGTGATTGTCACTCTTAGGCCTACAGCAACCTCTCTCTCTGATTCCCAGCTAAATCTGATGACAAAAGTTGAAAGACAAGCCAACAGTTTGTTAGCAGATCTGTGCCTTTCCCCTAAGAATGTCTAATCTATGACTTATCTCTTTTGGGAATAATAAGATCTGTTATTTTAGTCTGCAGTTAAGAGCAACAGCAACCAAAGAAACATAAAGCAGGCAAGAAACCAGATTTATACTGAGATCACTGTAGCAACGAGAGCATATTTCCAAATAGCCAGAGCCAAACAGCAGTTGGTACTTCAGGAGATAGGATTTTGTCCCAGTGAATGCTGGCATTGTGTCAAACCACAGAATAGTGCTGCAGTAGGCAGGGAAAAAAATACCTCTCCCAGAGAACAGTAGCTTTGCTTCGTTCTGCAGTTATGAATTCCTGCTCTTTGCCAAGGAGGAGGAACCCTTGCTACTCTAAAAACTCTTACAACCTTAAAACTTAGCAGTGGCTTTCCATAAACTCCTGGCTTTCTCTGTTTCTCTCCATCAAACATAAAAGAATATACAAGTACTTTAAACCAGGCCAGATTGGTTTCATTTTTTTTTTACCCTAACATTAGTCAAAATAAATATCCTCAGGAAATAGCTTTGGCATCTAACTGAACAGCTTATCTAATCTTTTTTTCCCCTCCTAATATGGATGTAATTATGGACAATACAGTATGTTCTTACTGCAATCATTGTGACAGAGCTGCATTTGCACAGGAAGCTGCTCTGAGGCAGATTTTCCTTGGTATCACAGCTGCAGTTGGGTGTCTTCTTGCTTAAAATGTGAATGACCATTCCAATAGTTTCTAATACTGCCTCTTGACCCAGAAGCTTTGAAGAAACAGACAGCAACTAGAACTTCTAGCATCTTCTAGAATAGGAAAAGTAAAGCCAAAGGAATTTCATGATCCTTTCTTCTCTCCCCCAGCTACCAAGTGATTCAGCTGCAGGTGTAAGCTCATGGAGTTGTGTGGTTGCATAAAATAACATAGATGGAGCTTACATTAATCACCCTTCATTTCAAGATGGAATCAGACTGATGGAGAGCTTTGGTTGTAACCTTGTTTCTGCTTCTCTCTTGTTGGTGTTTGTTGGAATATGGAGCTTAAAATAGGTTTATCACAAGATTTTATTATATGAGTGATCTCTTCTCTGTGGATCTGGGTATGCTTCCTCCACTGTGTGATGTCTTCCCCTTGTGAAAGACTCCTCTTGAGTTACTAAACATATAGATGCTTTCTGAAAGGAAAAGGAAGCTGCGAGCTCATATATAGAACTTTCACTACAACCTTTTTGGCTATGAATTCAGACATTTGATGAATTTTACCCTTTCAGTGTATAGCAGTTCAAGTTATCCTTTCAAGAGGAAAATCCAGTACAGGATGGTGGTGCTAGGTTGATGATGGTTGGACATGATGATCTTGGTGGTCTCTTACAACCTTAATAATTCTGTGATTCTGTGATAATTTGAAAACTAAGGAAGTATTTTGGACTCAGTTCTTGTTGGATGAAAGAGACCTGTGCTAAATTACCTTGTCACCCACAGGGTTACACTACCAGTGCCAACAAGATCCCTGACGGGCAGAGCCACCATGACACATTAGAAGTTGAGCTTGGAAGACCTGGATGATTCTCTATGCCATCAGCAATCCTGCAAGGTAGCCAACCCCAGTGGGAGACAAACAGTGTATGCTGGTATCTGGCTCAGTTCTTCTACCACCTCATGTATATCTCATAGCAGGACAGTTCACATTCTTATGGCTGAAACATAATCAAAAACTAGCACAATAACCTTGCATCCACAGTGTTTTAAACTGGGCTTGGAAGATATTGTTGTCTGACTCTCAATGTTTTGGCTACTTGCCAGGAGACAAGGCTTAGGAGTAATGAAGTTGGGCAAGCTGTAGCTGCATTATGTCATGATTTGGCAATGGGCTCCAGCTGGCTGATAATGAACCATGAAAACAGCTGGACCTTTTCCATCTTCTCCTCTGTGGTGTGATTTCACAGAATTACAGAATCAAAGAATCATTAAGGTTGGAACAGACCTCAAAGATCATCAAGTCCAGCCCTCACTGCAATAATTCAAAGAGCTGTGATGTGAACCTGTGAAGTTTCCTGATACTTGAGATAATAACACTCAAAAGATGTTAGAGCACACTTGCAAGGAGGGTACAGAGAGTATAGGAGGCCATAAATGTAAAGCAGCAGAATTCTTCTATTTTCTTATCAAAATATACATTTCCCTGGGTTAGATTGAGCCTTTCTGGGTGAAATCAGGTCTTTTGCTGGCAAATCAGACTGATAGACTGCAGGAAATTTGTCACACACAATTGCAGAAGGACACAGGCTTGGTCTACCCATCCTTTGAGATGAACAGGAGTTATATTGGGTAGAACAGCACAAAGTTCAAGTTACTAATAATCCTGCCACCATCAAGACTTTGAGCAAGGTGTTATGCATCTGTTCAGGGGGAAGGACATGTCATGGTATGTCAGCCTCCAAAAGCTCCCATAAACACCCTCTACCTGTTTTGACATCAGTCACAACTGAAAAGAAGCAACAGTGGATTTGCAAATATGGGAAGTGACAAAAGTAAAGCCTTCTCTTGGTTTGGTTTTCAGCTCCCCTTTTGCCTGAAGGTGATCTGAGATGCCATGCAAAATACTTTGCATAAAAGCAGGACATGGTTATTTCACAGAGATCACAGAATGTTAGGAGTTGGAAGGGACCTGGAAAGATCATCTAGTCCAACCCCCTTCCGCAGCAGAAAAGCCTACAGCACCAGGTATTCCCAAGCGGTCTCCCATCCAAGTACTAACCAGGCCCGACCCTGCTTAGCTTCCGAGCTCAGACAAGCTTGGGCATTGGGGAGGGAACGGAGAGAAGCTGGGGAAAAAATGCCATTGGCATTCCCATCACTTAGTATGTTCACTCATGAGGCTCTGAGGCTGGCTCCTAGCCAGGTGAGGGATGGCTTCAGAGCAGGACAGAACAGGTAAGCTGCTGTCTTTGCAAGTTGACAATTTTAGATGTTAAATTTTTTAGTATTTGCCACAGGCTTGACAATGGGCTCTTCACTGGAGGTGCTGGACATCACAGCACAAGGAAAATAGGTTTTGACACATGAGTCTGCACAGAAAGCCCTTTTTTCCCCAACTTTCAGCACTACAAGATAATATTAGCCACTTACTGGATTCTTAGGTACTGGAACTGTAAAGTATTTAATAACCTTTTGTGTTAGAAAATGGTGAAGTAAACTTATCAACAATTCTGGTAAACACAGGGAAAAAACCCTCCACATGTAATTATAATCATTGTCTGCAACTAGAGACAAAAGTGATTCCTTGCCTGTATTTGTTCTTTCAGTCTTAGCCTCTTCAAAAGAATCTGATTGATCATACTGGCACGTTTTAAATCACAGAATAGAATCACAGAATCATTGAGGTTGGAAGAGACCTCTAAGCTCATCAAGTCCAACCATCAACCTAGCACCACCATGCCACTAAACCATGTCCCTAAATCATCTCTTTACAGCAGAGGTTGGCAACAAGAGAGTGATTTGTAGTCTAACATATGATCTCACTTTCCAAAACCACATCCCACAGTGCAGCCAGTTGTTGATCTTTACAGGATCAGGGGAGAGACCGCAGGATCCTGCAGGGTGTTTCTGAACCTCAGCCACCAGAGCACCAGGGACCTCCAATCTACTAGACCAACTCTAAACACTTTGCAACCCCAGACACCAGAGCATCCACAGAAAAAGTGAATTCTGATATACTAAATCAGGTCTATACCCTCTGTAAATACATGATAAGAATGAAAAAGCTCTCAGACCTGTGTCATCATCATCATGGCTAGGCTTCATGAACAGACCTGTGTAGTGTCTAGCAAAATAATTCTGCTTTGGACATTGCAGTCATGAGCATTTTTAGGAAAGTCCAGACCCTAAGCTGATACAACTCAGATCTTTCTTCAAAAATACTGATTAAGGTTCATTCTTTCAGACCTTTCTGGCAAAAGACTAAAAATGAGCCAAGTTGGAGGGAATGTGGGTGGGAGAAATCCATGTGCTGGGAACTGCAGCTGTAGCTTCAGTAGGCCTGCAAAGCTGCAGGACATGGGAAGTGCTTTTGCTCAGCCAGAGATGATAGAAAATCATCTAAATGTACTTATGGACTTGTCAAGATTTCTAACAGTTAGGTTGGTTCAAATAATTTTACTGCCTGGAATATCTGCCCCTGTTTTGGCCAGATTCACAATTCCATTGCTATAGTTTTATGCTGGTCCAACCCTTCTGAAAATCAACCAGCTAGAGTGGTATAAACCTGGAGACATGCAATGGTGAATCAGCCCCACAGTTATAAAAGAGTTTGTAGGAAATTATATAGCTGGATCAGGGCTATTTTGAAGGAATCACCCCCCAAAGACAACCAAGCAAAAAATACACAGATGTGATTATGTTGCCCTTGCAATAGATTTAAGAGTGAAGCTCAACATTTTCCTTAGTAAATAAGGCTATGGAATACATCAGAAGGTGGCCTCGTGGTGAGTTGAGCTACTTATGATGAAATAAACATTCATCTTGTGTCTCCAGGATGGGACATACTGTGGATGACTGAACTGAAAGTTGATGTCCTGCTTCATCTCACCTACTGCATCTTTCTGTCTCTCTCTCTCTCAGTAGTGGGCACTAATCACCAGCAGAATTTGATCTATGCTTCTCTCAGCTCTTACAAGTAGAAACTTGGAGAGGATTTAGTTCAAATCCTATCATAGAAGATAGTGTTTGCTGTCTTGTCTACACACATGGAAGGACCTTCATCACATCAGTTGGGATTGCTGAGCAGGAGGCCAATCTAGCACAGCCTTAAAAAAAGTACTGGAAATCATCTCAAAAGTACTGATATCTATGCAAAATGAGATGAAAAAGAGAATCAAATGGATTAAGCTAGCACAACTGCAATGATTACATCATAGGTGGTTTGTCACAGCGTGGATCAATCTGCCCAGCTTTGCTCCTCAGAGTGGCAGCCTGTCCTCTCACACATGAGTATCTCAGGACATTCCAACATCCAAACATAAGAATGGTGGTTATTTGTGCCCTCTGTGGCTACAGTGTCTCCACATAGTATAATTTGAGTTGTAATCATTATAACAAACTGGGAAGAAGTTTTACTTTCTTATTATCTTGACAATCACTTTTCAGCTGCAGGAGGTGACTTGCAGTTATAAATTCTAGAGCACCCTGAAAGTGCTGCTCTTATTAACTCCTTGTGAGTGCCCAGAGTCATTTTCTCAGCTGGTCATCTCAACCTAAAGTGATGAAGTGGAAGAGGAATTTCTTTTTTATTCTTTTAGCCATAAAGAATGAATTGTGGAATATCACCTTGGGCAGCTGGGCTTGTATCAGGAATAGTGTGACCAGCAGGAGCAGGGAGGTGATCTTGCCACTGTACTCGGCACTGGTGAGGCCACACCTTGAGTACTGTGTACAGTTTTGGGCACTGCAGTATAGGAAGGACATTGAGGTACTGGAGAGGGTGCAGAGGAGGGCAACTAAGCTGGTCAGGGGTCTGGAGAACAGGCCTTATGAGGAGAGGCTTAGGGAGCTGGGCTTGTTTAGCCTGGAGAAGAGGAGGCTGAGGGGAGACCTTATTGCTCTCTTCAGCTACTTGAAAGGTCATTCTAGGGAGGCGGGTGTTGGCCTCTTCTCCCTTGTGACTAGTGACAGGACTAGAGGGAATGGGCTTAAGCTGTGCCAGGGTAGGTTTAGATTAGATATTAGGAAGAATTTCTTTACTGAAAGAGTGGTGAGATATTGGAATAGGCTGCCCAGGGAGGTGGTGGAGTCCCCATCCCTGGAGGTTTTTAAGAAGCGGATAGATGTGTTTCTTCAGGGGATGATTTAGGGATAAGAGTAGTGTAGGGCTATTGGTTGGACTAGATGATCTTGAGGGTCCTTTCCAACCGTAATGATTCTGTGATTCTGTGACAAGCATTTCACCACGAGATGAATATTCTGCTGTTTTATCCCATGTCTACGATACCCAGGCTAATGATTGTACCTCTGGCTCAAAGGTAGACTGTTTCCCATCCACTTGATCTTTGTAGTGTGTGTTCTGTTCTCATCTGTAGTCAGTTCTTAAAAAGATTTCTTTTTCCTATTTGTTTTCTTTTTTTAATTTCATGTTTGTCCTGCCTGAGGTTCACTCTGTTCAAGTGCACTGATATACTAAGAGCACCCTTATCAATACATAATGGTTATTGAAGAAACTGTCTAAAATGTTTGTGAAACATTGTACAGGACCAGGCATGGAAAGGTAGGGCTTTTATCAACCACACTCTCATCTTACTGATTGCCCTGAGATCAAAGAAAGCATGTTGTGAGTAGTACTAAGTTACTTCATGACTTCCAGCTGCTGTGAGAGAGAGAGTCCCTAAACACTTCACCTGGAAATAGTGGCTAGGACTTGAGGGCAACAAGTTCACCAAGAGCCAGCAATGTGCCTTTATGGCCACAAAAGCCAAGGGCGTCCTGGGGTGCATCAAGAAGAGTGTGGCCAGCAGGAAAAGGGAGGTTCTCCTCCCACTCTGCTCTGCCCTGATGAGGCTGCATCTGGAGTCCTGGGTCCAGTTCTGGGCTCCCCTGTTCAAGAAGGACAGGAAAGTTCTGGAAAGGGAACAGAAAAGGGCTACAGAAATGATCAGGAGCTTTAAACAACTCTCTTCTGGGGAAAGGCTGAGAGAGCTGGAGCTGGGTAGTCTGGAGAAGAGCAGAGACTGAGATCAGTACTTACCAATGCTTATCAATATCTGAAAGGTGGGTTTCAAGAAGATGAGGCCAGTCTCTTTTTACTGGTGCTCAGTGACAGGACAAAGAGCAATGGACACAAATTGGAACACATGAGGTTCCATTGAACATGAGGAAAAAAATCCTTACTTTGAGGCTACCAGAGCACTGGAACAGGCTGCCCAGATTGGTTGTGGAGTCTCTTTCTCTGGAAATGTTCAAAACCCACCTGGATGTGATCCTGGGCAACCTGCTTTAGATGAACCTGGTTTAGCAGGAGGGTTGAACTAAGTGAACTGCAACCCCTACTATGCTGTGTGTTAACAACTGGTTTGGTGGGTGCCATACAAGGACACAGAAGCTGATCTCTCAAAAAACCATTCTGACATTGTTAATGAATGCCTCATTTCACTAGTTCTAAAACTGGCCTGGCATGCTAAGAAAGACTTGCTTACTTGGAATGCTTGCTTTTCCTTCTTGAAGGACCTAATGATTCTGTTCCTTCCCTCTTTTGCGCTTTTCTGCCTCTGCTTTGAATAGACACGGGAGGAGTCTTTCCATATTAATCTTCTTAAGTGTACTGGAGCTGGTGCTCTAAAATCTAAACTGCTTGATTTAGCTGCCAGAGGGAAGTTTCCTCTTTATTGAACCTCTCTCTAGAGGCTGATGAACTGCTCTGAAAACACAACAAGGTCATCCTTTTGCATAGGAGTGGAAGTAAATTAAATATGACCTTTTGCAGATCTAGTTCATGACTTCTTGTAATTCCTGAATCCCCAGGAAACCAAAAAAAAAAAAAAAAAAGTCAGCTGATTTCCCAGAGAACTATGGTTTAGTTTGGGGTTTTGGTTTTGTTTTTTTGTTTAGTGTTGGGGTTTGGTTGTTTGGGGTTTTTTTGACTCAGTGTATTGTTTTTGCCATCTAAGACATTCCATCCTTCATTAGTGGTACATATGTAGCAACTGCTATGCCATTTGACTGTGGCTGTTGATACAGGATGCAGCTGATTTTAGCAACTTAAAACTAACATTCTCAGTATGTTATTATATCACCAGATCCTTTTTTTCTTTTATTTTTCAGAAAACAACTCCAAAAAATGTAGTCAACACTCATTTTTATAATTAACTCAGTATTCACACACAGGGACACTCCATAACAACATCAGCAGATTTCAGATCTGTTTTGAAGTAAAAGAATAAGCATCTGTTGCACAATCAATTCTAGGGTGGTTTGTTCTTCAAAGTAATCTGTCCCATGGTCTTGGATTATGGATGTGCTGAGAACTTTACCATGATGTCCTAGATGAAACAACAAAGAACATTTTGCAGCCCTTTTCCTTCCTCCACCCCCAAGAAGGGGGATATTTCTCAAAACCCAAACTGTTCAATTTACTCTGGGTACTGAGCACTTCTTCACATTCACTTAGTTTTATAGATCCCATTGTATAAAGGCACTGAAACAGCTTTGTCTGCTGGTAGCAGCAGGAGATACAATTAAAATCTCTTTCATATATATGTTCATATATATATATATATATATGAGAAGCTGATTACAGAGTTGGCAGGAAAAGTTTGGGCACAGGTCTAGTGTTGGAAGCCAACACATAAGAGTAACTGTGTAATCCTACTACTGCTAGAAGTAGATTGTAAGACAGGAATGGCCCTTCAACTTGATTTTCTTTCTCTAAATGTTAATACCATAGGGATTTTCCTGCTGTTTATTCTTCCTTTTAAGTTGTGATGCTCTGTACAAAAGTATTATTTAGAATGTGAATTTTCTGTAGATAATGGAGAGTCATTTTCTTGTACTACAGAATCACAGGATCATGAAGGTTGGAAGAGGCCTCTAAGCTCATCAAGTCCAACCATCAACCTAGCACCACCAAGCCACTAAACCATGGGCCTTAGGACCACATCTAGATGTTTTTTGAGCGCCTCCGGGGATGGTGACTCCACCACGGCCCTGGGCAGTCTGGACCAGTGCCTATTAGCTCTTTCTGGGAAGAAATTTTTCCTGATAACCAGAACTATACCCCTTAGTTCAGCTAGGAAAAACTGTTCTGTAAGTGGGAATATTTACATATCATAACAGTTCTACAAGTGGGTTACTTTATTTATGTAGTGTTATAACCAACTCACCATTTCCCAGCTTAGTCAGTCTGCTGTCTCCTTGGGTTGCAGGTGAGTCTTTATTGTGTTGGCAACTAATAGGCAAAGCCATTATGCAGCTCTCCTGGATCCTTAATAAGGAATATTATCTGAAATTGACCTTGTTTAGGCATCAAATGCCTTTGGCCTTGCCTCAAGATACTTCAACAATCATCTGAGAACATGTGTTTTTAAAAGCCTGTATTGCCTAAGCAGTATCTCACAGCAAGAAGCTTTAATGTTCACTAGTATTTCTTCTTTTCTTTTTTTAAAATATATAATATAAATGAAATATAACTTGATGGGATGTGGATCATATTTGTCAAACTGGTGGGAGATGAGGCCCAGGAATTTAGACCAACCAGTGCATTGTCATCTATTACAAAAAGTCACTCAGTGCCTCTTTCACACTACTGTGAAATTTTTTAGCACATAAGCAAGTTTTACCTTTTTGGAAGACATGTTGTCCTGAATCACAGAATCACAGCATGTTAGGGGTTGGAGGGGACCTCTGGAGATCATCTAGTCCAACCCCCCTGATCACCTAGAGCAGGTTGCTTTGATATGTCTCCAGAGATGGAGACTCCACCACCTCTCTGGGCAGCCTGGGCCAGTGCTCCACCAGCCTCAAAGTAAATAAGTTCCTCCTTGTGTGTAGGTGGAACTTCCTGTGGTCAAGTTTGTGCCTGTTCCCTCTTGTCCTGCCACTGGCCACCACTGAGCAAAGCCTGGTCCCATCCTCCTGACACCCAACCATTCAGTATTGAGAAGCATTGTGAATATCCCCCCTCAGTCTTCTCCTCTCCAGGCTAACCAGCCCCAGCTCATTTTTGAGGGTTTTTTTAGACACAGGAATTACCAAGCATACCATTTGAACATCTTGTTTCAGGACTGATATTTAGATATCTAAATCCTGTAGTTTTTCTTGGAAAATACCCATGGAAAGGAAGGGGTAATAATAATTTGTGTATATTACAATTTGGTTTCAGTTGTGCTGGCTAAATGAAGCTCTATCAATGCTGACAGTATCTGAGACACATTAGGCTGATAGAAGTTATTAGTACTTTTACAACATACACAGGCAAGCAATATATTACATGATTTCTAGAGTGTTTAATGGTCAGTGGCTGCAGGTGAGATGATGTTATATATGGTGATGGAAGGTGCACTTAGAGCACTGATGGAAAAGCAAGAATCTGAATATAGAGAGAGAACTTGAATATAGAGGTGAAGCAAAGAGAGAAGTGCAGGTACAGGCTTCTCCTGTTGGAAGACTCTGCTACCGTAAAAGCATGGTCACAGTTTAAACCAAAAGCCTGAATGATGTTATTCTAAGACCCAAACTAAACAAGAATTTCAGATTCCAAATGGATATTCCAGATTTTTTTGGTTTTAGACAGGCATATCATCAACCTCGAATTCCCCTCCTCTATGGAAATATAGAGTATATGCTGCCTCTGATCTTCCACCAGCATACTTCACCTGGGGGAAGCTACAAGTGTTAGCTGTCCCATCACCCTTTTCTATCAGGCATTACCTTGGTCCCCTCTGATTTTTTGGTGGCAGTCTCAAGCAATATGGTTTTATTTAACTGTGCTTTTTCTGTAACAAAACTTCCTTGGGCTTAGGAGTTTTTCTAGCTCTTGCCTAAATATGACTGATCCAGGATAACATAGCCCTGACAACCTCTCTTCCTCATTTTAAAAGGGCGGTGTATCTCATTGCAGAAACAGTCACTTTTTCATAATCATTAATTAGCTTTAAAACAATAATTTATTCACCTTTCTGGGCTATTTCAACTATGGTTCATAAAGCCTCCAATAAAGAAGTAATTCCCATTGCCACAGAGGCAGTGTTTGACTGCAGGATGGTCAGAATTTAAGTGACTAAGAAAAATATTGGGTAGGAGAAATGTGCCAGGCAGATGAGGAACTAAAGGCAGGTAAACAGCTCAATCAGAAAGTCTGATAACTGAATGTGGACTTATCAAATCCCAGGCTGGGACCTTAAAAAATATTGCTGCCTTCTTTCAAAATATTAATGCTGTTTGAGTTTTATCTTAGGATAAAGGTGAAGTACATACTTGTACTGACAGTAAATTTACCATACAGCAAGATCTATTCTTTAAACCCTTTTGTTGAGTTTATTTGCTTCATTGGATTTTCTTTTTTCTTTTTATTTTTAAGAAGTAAAGAGTCTGATTATATCACTAATGAATGAAACACTCATTAATGGCCCTATCAGTGCCACTCTACTCGTGTGCTGTGCTAGATTACATGCAAAACTTAGGACACAATGCTACACACAGACACCTCAAAGAGCCATAACTGTTCTCTGTACCAGGCATTTAAAAGGGAATGAAAAAAAAAGAAGGAAATTGTGACTTGTTATCTCAACTGTAGTTACAACACCATGAGAGCTAGTAGGTGAAGAATTGCAATCATTACCTAGGAACCTAATAGCCCATGAAACCAAGTACCAAGGTTAAACAGGCTGTCTAAACAACAGGGGTTTATTATCTATTACCTTACATTTGCTCAAAGAATAAGGAATAAAGTTTAAGTGAATTGTATGTTCATCAAAAGGCAGTTGCCAGGGTGCATAGTTCCCAGTGCAACCCACATGGATAAACATCTAGTTCTGCCTTTTGGGGACAATTTAAATGTCTACAGAAACACACACACACATACATGCATTGGGGAGACTAAATTATTCCAATTCATTTCACATGTCCCACCAACAGTAATTTTATTTCATTAAGAGTGTGGACCAGGCTCTAGAGATCTGGAATGAGCTCCAGTTATAGCTCAAGGTGTTCTTTAAAACCTGCACAGAAAAAGGGATACACAAAATGAAAAAAGAAATAGAAGAAATGAAGTCCAAGGAAGGATTAATCTTAAGGAAAGCAACAATGCTATCAACAACTATACCCACACAGGTAAATTTGTGCAGGATGTTAGAAGATTGTTATATGCCTACAATAAAAGACCAAGGGCCCATTGGGCATAGCTATGAACTAGCTAGTTCCTCCTTATAGCATTCTCATCTTCATTTGTTTGGGTTTTTTTTCTCTCTCTGGCTGTACCCTAATCTCCCAGGGCCAGCCTGCCATCTGGTTGCTGCTCTGACCTTGATGGGACTGCTCAGGATAACAAGTTGGCTTTGGAGAAGGAGGTGAACCCAGGTAACAGAGTGAAATGTAGCCTGCTGTGCTGGAAAGGCTTGTGTCCTTGGTTTAACTGAGAGCTCAGTGCTACCTGGCTGGTGTGGTCCCTCTGCACAGAGGAGAACTTGTGTAGCAGGATACACCCCAATGCTAAAGTCCATCTGTTGTTTGCATTTCCACCTGAAATGGCTGATATTTATCACCAGGTGGACAAACAGTGCTATGATTCCATTCCTTCCAAACAAAAACATACACCTGAGCTTAAAAAATCACCAGACAGACAAACTGATACTCAGCCAAACCTTGACTTTGGAAGGTCTGCAGGACTAAATGAGAGAGTTGATGAAATATGCATGTGGCTGGTCATTCTGTAGTAGCTGTTTCCGGTAAGTGCCTCTCCATTTTCAATATTGTTTGGGCTGCTTCCAGTTAGAAATATCTGTGCCAATGTAGAAGGAAGCTCATGAACAATTTTGCTCTTTTCACCATCTAAATAACACCTAAATAATATCTAGGTTTTCACACATCTATCCTATTTGTTGCCTTCTTTCCATTGTAAAAAGCCCATTCTTTTGAATCTTTTGTTTAGGAGGAATTTCCCACAGCCCCAGTTATTTTCCTCATCAGTCTTTGTGCCTGTGTTAGTCTGAGTCCAGAGTAAGAGGCATTACCCACATCCAGAAGTGCCTTCTGATATTCCCATACTCTGCTTCATTACTCATGTGTCTTACCACTCAGCAGCATCTCAACCTGCATTCAGTGGTGGACAAGTGCCTTTACTAAATCTCAGTACAATTGACTTTCCTACCTTAACTGTATTAACTCTTCTTTTACTCAGCTATGCATTAGTTTGTGTTTGTCAAGTCTGGGTTTCACCCACTCAACACTGAAATTTCTCTTGTGCCCTGAGAGACTGGAGGGCAAAGGAAAGTATTTGTTCCACCTACTTAAGGCTGAGTCAGAAGCCTCAAGGACAGTTCAGAAGGTCAGAGTTTAATAACCATCTCTCTTCCATGCAGGCAAGAAAGAAAAATATATGCCTACCTAGTGGTTATAAAGGGCAGCCCAATCAAATTTCTAAAGTATAACTATTCCCCATTGTAAATGATTTTATCAGATACTGTGCTACCTGATTCCCTTCTTCCAGATGAACACATACACAGATTAAAACACCCAGGTCTGTCAGGAGCCTTGTTCAAAATTACAAGGAGACTATAAAGAAAAATTCAACCCCAAGCAGTTGCAATTTCCTTTCTTTTCACAGGATCAAAAGGTGTGGTTGTAGTTATTAATAAAACATATCATACTCGGAGAGCTCTATAATCTGCTTTCCTCAGGTGTGGTCCCTTTTCTTTCAGTGGGAGTGCCTGAAAAGAGGTGTAAGGGGGACAGAATTAATCCCAAATTTCCCAAACTGGAAAAAAAAAAACCAACAAATACTTCACAATACAGCTCTAAAGGGCAAGTGGATAAAAGACTAATATCTTCATTGCCCTGTTGCAAAGGTGAAGGGTTGTTAAATTTCCTTAGAGCTGAGAAAGATGTCCAGGAGTTCTTATCTTATAGCTCTGTACTGTTTGGGGAGTCCATATTTAGCATGAAATAAGAAAGAAAAGGGCACTGCAGTTAAATTTGTTTGACTTAGCAAGGTCTTAAATAGCAAACTCCTGGGGAAGGAGGGAGAAGGTGGTTACAGAGCCTTTACATCTGCTGCTGCAGAGGCAAAAGACTGAGTTTCATTGACAGCAACACCTACAACAGTTCCAAAATAATTACCAGGCGAAATGAATTTGTGTTAGAAGCAATTATTTCATAATCCTGAAACAAATCTTGTTAACTTCATTAGGAGTTTTGCCAGATACACTAGTAAGTAAATATTTAATCAGTGTGCCCCTGTAAGTAGATTCCATCCACTTAAATATTTCTCAATCTGCTCTTAAACACAGAGAGGTTAGAAGCTAATTTAATACCTACTGCTCAAGTTCCTCTCTGGTCATAAGATGCTAATACTCAAACCCAACACAAACTTTTTCTATTTTCCCCATTTCCATGACCTAGCTGGGTTAGTAATGCTGATCCCACAGTGCTGGAAATACCAAGACAACCACTCCTCCTCTGCTGCAGTGGTTTCTGTTCTGGCTTTCTTCAGCACTCAGGCTTTCTACTTGATGGAAATGGAAATGGGATCAGGACAACCTATGCAAAAAGACTCTCATCTGCAAGCCTTTAGCCCTCTTCTGTTACTGCTATTGTAGTGGGTCAACCTGATGGAAGGTCCTACTGTGTCATTCTTTATTCCTGCACTCAGTTCTGTCACACAGCTGGCAGACAAACAGTGAACGAACCTTTAGGCAAGTTAAAAGCCCTTCTTAAAATCCTGTGTCTGTCAGAGAGCAAACTCAGCCATAAACCATCTGTTCCATGCTTCCTCAGCTCCAGCCCTGTGCTAAGCTCTCCTCTCCCTCCATGTTGACACCACCTTGCCTATGCTTTTTTGGCATAACAGCCTTTCTTTGGTCCTCTCCTGCCTCAGAATGTCCACCTTCAGCCTCTTGTTTCTTTGAAGACAATAGATTCTGTATCCTGACATCCAAAAATCCTCTTGGCCTATCCTTACCCTAAGACCTCCAATAAACAAAAATATGAACAGATGAATATAAGTTCTTTTCTTTTTTGGTGCCTTTCCCATGGGAACTTAAGAAAGAAATTAGGCTAATTTAGGAGACCATGAGATATTTGACAGCCAGACATTCAGATTTCATGGCTGTAGCAGGATCCTCTGCCTGGGTTGGGGTTAACAGCTCAAACTTTGCCTTTTGTGAAGGTATCTGTGATGGAGAAGGGAGGGTTAAGCTGGTTTTGGTGTTGAAGATGCTAAAATCAGCCTCACTCTACAAATTCCAAGGTACGTATGTAGCAGACAAAGTAATTAGTACTGGTAACTTACCTAAAAAGGTGGAGATGAGATTCTTGAGCTAGTACACTTAGCCTATTAACATATGACTAACAGCCAATCACTTTATTCTGTAAATGTCCAGTCCCACTTCTCCACTACAGGAACTTCTGATGCACCCTCTCCTAAGGACTACAGAGACTCCTCCCTTGGAGAAGATTCTTCCCAAGGTTCCCTCTTGGGGCTGAGAGAAAGAGATTCTCACATGGTTGTTGGTATGGGTGAGGGACATCAACCTCTACCTAATAGTTGTGCTAGCTTTAATGTTGTTGCTTGAGTAGTGCTTCAATATAGTATAGTGCACTGTATTAGTAACTGATAGCTATCTACTCTATGTAGCAAATAATTCTGATTAATGCCTTTCTTCTTATTATTATTATTTAGTATTTTTAGTCAATAAAAATCAACTATTTATTTATAGAAATACACTTGATTTGCTACACTTAACCCTGCTGGATAAAGTGCTATAAAGGTTCAGTTACACCTATAGAATCCTTAGACATAAACCATTGATCGAGTCTGGGACTAGGACTGGACTTAGCCTCCCTAAGCTCCACTCTGAGGAGAATTTGAGAAAGGAGATCCTTTCTGAACCTCATGATTCAACAGGATGGTTCCTTCACCAACTTTGTCCAAAGCAACCATTCAGTTCACATGATGGGCATCAGAGACCAGGAAATGGCACCAGTGAGGCCAGAAGCATGGAAAAGAGACCACACAGGTCAAAAAAAAATTAGTACAGACACCTTCCTTACTAAAATGCTTAACAAATTTAAGAGGTGCACAGCCACAGTGTTCGAGCACTTCAATTGATATACTGTTTTAAAAGCATATTTAATCCCTTCTTTAGAATCACAGACTTTGAAATAAATAAGTTCTTTTATTATCAGGTTGGCTTCATGTTATACCAAACTAGCTTTCATTGGTTTAATTACCCATAATCAGCTTAAACTAGCATCCATTCTGCCTACCACAGCAACACAAAAGTTCTCATAGAAATGTACTGCTTCCTGCAAAGACTCTTCAGAATTTTCTAGTAGTTAAACCCAGTTATTCCCAGTAACAACGTTGAGAGTAATTCTGACAGAATTCACCCAGACTAAGTGCAATTTAACCAGATTCCAGCAATTTCTGTGAAGCACAGAAGGTAGAAGACAAACCCCATTTCTAATCTTCCCGCACAGGGGAGAATCATGCTCATCTATTTCCCCTCTTTCTGTCCACCAAATATTTAAGGTGGTTACTCTACACCACCTCATTCTTAATTTCAGCTAATTACAAAGCTCATAGAATCAAATCTTAACATGCTCAAGTCACAATTAAATTGTAGATGATGTCTCCAGTTTCCAGTTTCTCTTTAGAGAAGAAAAGATTTAAACTGCTAACATTAAAAGCCCTTCCTAGATGTCAAGGGGGAAGTAGACATCACAGAAACCCTCGCTTTCCAATCTTCCTGAGATAATGATGAGGAGGCTACTTGTTTGCATGTCCAGAATAGGAATGAAGGAAGAACAAGTTAGGAAGTGCTGTTGTTCTCTGTTGGAAACAACAAAAAAATCTTGAAAACTAAAACCAACAAACAAAAAAACCCAAATAAACAAAAAAACAAACCAAAACCAACCAACAAAAAAACCCCAAACAAAGCAAACAAAAAACCCAACCAAACAAAACCCCCCCACACATATCTGATCTCAGCTTTACGCATGTGTCTGAATTACTTTCATCTGACTTAAGATGTTAAGGTGTCAGAAGAAAACATGCTACTCAAATTGTAAACATGAACTAGAAATAAAGAGAGTGCTTTTACCTTCAAATGAATAAAGAGATTTTCAATTCTAACTGAAGTTTGCAGTTCTTTATTGTTTCATCTGAGGCTGATTACTAAATTCCCAGAATATTTGGAACATTCAGGGAATGATTTATTTGTTTTGAATAGGTTAGATGATGTTTAATGGCAGTTACTGGTATGGAATTTACAGACATGCTTATGATTTCTTTCTCTAAATTAGTATAGATTAATATTTTCCAAGTGACATCAAAATCTCCTGAGACAGATGTTTTGTTTTAGAGGAGATCATATAGCAAATAGCTTGAAGAAATTTCATTTATAATTGTTTATACTTATGCACTCCATGCACAGGCTCAACTTTCTGTTGCCGTGGTCCTTCAGACATCTTCACATCTCCTTGACTCCTGTCTCCAGAGGAGAACTTGTCAACATGCTCCACCTTAGATGTGGTTGACACTCTTTCAATATTAATTCCTTGGTGTTGCATACTAATACTAATGTTCACCAAGATCCCAGATATTTCCAGTCACCATTCTTGTATCATGGAAGAAGAAAATAAAGATATATCTATGAAGCTATTTTAAATTTTAGTAGTGATATTAATATGAAATAAATAATGAAATTACTCCCTTCTTCCCCTTCTCCATCATACATAATCCTAAAGCAGAGGGAGTTAAAATGGCTGAAAAATATATAAGGGGTATTTCAAAACATAAACTTGTAAATAAATCTTAGTGAAAACATGAGTTTCAAGCAGTTTTATGTCATAGTGGTCACTAATTATTAAATATGTATTGTGACTTTGATTGCTAGAGTTCTGTATATGCCTCTTTGCTTTGTTGGGTTAGGTTCACAGGTGAAGGGATCAGTGACTACATGAGAACACATGTCTTTTGAACCGCTCCAGGAATGATGGCTCCACCACTGTCCTGGGCAGCCTGGGACAACATTTAACCTTGCTAAATGTTTTATACCAAAAGAAATTCAACTCTAATATTTAACACTGTCAAAGTTCAGGCATTTCTTCATTGCTTCATCACTACAGAGGCATGCATGTTATTTTTATAGAGGAAGAACTACAAGAAAAAGAAACATAACTGGTTTCTCTCCTCTCACCTGCAATGGGTTGCTGTAAACCCATGGTTTACTCCTTGAGGTAGTATTTATTGCTTCTCACAGAATGTGGAGTAAACTTATCTAATGGAAACATCTTATTTCTAACAGTTTATGTGGAAGAAAATAGAATCAGTTAAGAGTCACTCTCTCTATTAGCAGCCCCCATGTCTTTGGCTAAGAATTACTCATCTGCCCATCAGTATTGCCTTTGAAAGTAAGTTCCCTACCAGATTTCTAAGAGCATGGAATCAAACTCTCAGCTCCATGTTTCATTGGTGACATGTCATAATCCATTTTCTGGCTGTTAAGAGTAGGGTAAGCTCTTTTTAGCGTTGAAATGTCAACCGTGAAGCCTGACACATGCTCTGATGGAGCTTGGACATCCTGTTGGGCCATCTGAGAAACTGACTTTTAAAGTGGCATTTATGAAGAGCCTCTAGTACATTTATCTTTGCAACTCTTCCTTAGTTCTGTCCACACAGTGTGCTGCAACGTGATTTTTTTCTGCCCTTTTTTCAGTTCATAAAATATAACTAACCAAACATGTTTCTATGTAAAATGTAAAAATAACAACCATCACCAGATAAGAATCAAATAAAAACCTGACAAAGGATTTGCTACCATAAGTTCCATTACACATCACAAAGGAACAGAGCAGCAGGACAGAGCAGAAGAAGATAAAACATAAAGGGACCGGGGACAAGTATCTGAACAGGGAGATCTGAATGCAAGATGAGATAACAAATAATTGTAATGCCACTGAAGGACAAAGACTTTCAATTAGAGTTAGTACCAAGGGTTGGGGTACAGAGCAAGGTCACTGCTACATCTTGTGTCCCATCTTGGGGTGCAGAATAAAAAGCTGCACCTGTGGGGATGAGTAGGCAAGACAGGTGACACTAAACTGACCAACTGGGGATCCCAGCCCATATACATCATATTTGATATAAAGCTGAGAGATCACAAGGGTCAAGCATGTTCTAGTACTCTATCACCCTCAAAGGAAAGAAGCTCCTCCTTATATTAAGATGGAAATTCCCATGGTCAACTTTGTGCCTGTTCCCTCTTGTGCTGTCCCTGGGCACCACTGAACAAAGCCTGGCTCCATCCTCTTGACACTCCCCCATTCAGTATTAAGAAGCATTGAGAAGATCCCAATTCTGCAGCACCAGAAATACTGTTCAGTGAAGGAAACTATAAAAGATTTCTCTTTCTCCCTCCTGTTTACTTAGAATTAGCCAGTGAAAATAACTTCTAGTTCTCTCTTGGTATATTGACAGAATTTTTTTTTGCTTTAAGTAAGCAAGCAGAATCCCCAGACATAGTGAGATGAGAATCTTTGGTTATATTTTAATAAATTAAGAGTTGATTTTTTTTTCTTTTTGTTAAGTAGTCAAATAAGAGTGAAACTGGCAGCTTGGAAAAAATGCTAATGCATGACAAAATTTGTGCTATATCCCAAGTGACTAAATCCTATCTAATTAATGTTAGCATAAATCCAAAAGAATTCTGTGTTGATAAAATTACTTACACTTTTCTTTTTTCTGGCCTAATGGGCTGCAAAATTTGGTCCACATTGTTTAATATAATAGAATTTCCTTTTGATATGCAAAATATTTCGACTGCCAAGAGTCTCAGGCAAGAAGGAAGAAAGAATCTGAGTAGCTGCCAACATGAACTCCAAAAAGTGCTATATTTTGACATGGTTTAGTGGCATGGTAGTGCTAGGTTGATGGTTGGTCTTGATGATCTTAGAGGTCTCTTCAGGATTCTGTGGTTTTCATTGAATAGTCTCAAAAAACACTCCCTGTATTAACTTCATTCTTCACTGAGAATTAATGTCTCATAGTTTCATCAGATGAGAAGTATCAGCTCATTCAGATCAAGCAGAAAGTTACCTACTTAAAGGGAAGCTTAAACAATTTAACATATTTTTTTTGGCAAATGCCACAAAACAGGGAAAATACAGCTGAAAATATTTTGACTTTTAATATTGAATTAATTAGTATTCTAATATTGAAGCATGTACTACTTCATGGGTAAGCCATTTCTGCACAACACAAATTGTAATATGTGCCATTATGCAAAAACAACACAAGCTTAAATGACATTATGTCAATAGCAAAAATAAAAATAGGGAAAAAAATCATTATTCAAGGCCCCATCCATGTGAAATAACTCATTATATTGTCATTGTTTTCCTGCAAAATAATAAAATAATCACAACCATTCAACATATGTGCAAGGATGTTACTATGCTATTTCTACTATTCACATAAACATTTATATCTAAAAGATAATGAACCCAACCCCTCAGGCTTGCATATATATGCAGACTAACTTACATGTTCTAAGGCCATGCCTGGTATTTTCTCATTTTCATCCAATCATGTTGAATGATCTAATTTGCTACGACATCTAGTTGAATTCCTTGCTGGGACATGTTTACTGTTACTCTCTTCTTGCCCCCAAATATTTTTTAACATCAATTGGGAAAAAAACCAAATAAAAACCACCCTTAAAATAAATGAGGAAAACAGAAGTTATTTCCTTGCCTTTGTGTCCTGATATTACCATCATCTATCCCTTACAGAAGTCCAGAGGTGAAAATGAGTCCTAACATCAGCTCCATTGTTCCAGGCTAACACCATGGCACAGTCATCAGAGCAGTCGTCAGCTGCAGTTGATGTGAAATCTTGATCACAAGAAAGGCCTTCAGAGGCTGAAGGTCTCCAAATGGGCTATAGAATGACAAGGAAATTGTCTTCACAAAACCTGAGCTTCTACAGCAGCCACAATATGAGAGAAACAGCAGACCAAAGATTTTTAAGTATTGAAAGCTCGTGGGTAGAGGTAATAAAACTCCATGACTGCTTGGCTAAACTGTCTTCCATCACACAATAAGCCTGGTTGAAGATATTATGTGTTAATAAAGATGTCTAGCTATTTTCTAAGACATCTTGAAAGGGTTTTTTTTCCCCCAAACATTCTGCTTTAGGTCAACAGGATCTGCTCTTTTCATGTTAATGCTATAGATAAACTCTGATGGAACGTTATTACCACTAAGACACCTGTGAGAATCTAGCACTGAAAACTTTCAACTAAGACTCAACTGTCATGCAGCTCCACAACTTAGAAGAACAAAATGACTTCCCATTAATGAGGACTTTCTATTCATGGGGAAAAGTATAAACATTAAAGAAATAGAGCTGATTAGATTTCATGACAGAGAAGGTGAGAAAATTGATAACACCACAGAACACTTCTATACCTAATTAAGGAAATTAACATCCTCCTTAATAACACTCTTTTGTCCATGTGAATTTATGTAGGGACTCTTCACATCTATTTTGCTGAAAATAAAATGAGTTTGTGGGGCTTGAAGATTAAGAAATTTACCATAAACAATGATCACCACCACTCTGATCACTTCACTGTGAGAACTAAACTTGCAGCTAGCAAGCTGTATTAGCATCAAGTGCCCAAATTGGATGCATACACAAAATACATGGTTGTAAATATGCCAGATACATAATTGTAGATGGAGAGGTGACCACCCAGAAAAGTAAATATTTTTCACACAGATATGGAAATAAATAAATCACAACTTTCTTTTAAATCCATCTACACTAACTTTTATTTGGTTGCAACTCATCTATCATCTCATCAGAGGATCTAGTTAAAATAGCAGCTACCACAATCTAGGTCTAATCAGCATAGCTATTAGTATAAGTCCATAATTTTACCTGTTTAGGGTGTTTTTCCTGCTTGGAGAAGTAGATACAATTATAGCCTATCCTAAGCAACAGAATATTTTTGGTGTGCTAAAGGAAGTAGATAGACAAACAACTCATTGATCATCAGGAAGTGCCAAAGTGTCCAGAGGTGATGTCAAATAAGAAAACATCCACTCAAATGACACAATCAACGTATTCTCCACCCAGTCATAAAGCTAAGGACACATTAGAGTACTGGAGAAACTGAGAGTTTCTGAAAAGTGCTGCAGGGAAGGATGACCCCCACAACCCTTCACCAGGATCTGAGAACATCTCTCCAACCTCCAGATGCCCAGTGGAAAGATCCCATGACTCTGTGCCAGGACTGTGTGTAGCATAACACACCCAACCTTCCTCCAGGTGTGCACCATCTCTCCTGTGGAATGGGAAAGTTGTGTACTTCCTAAAATTGCATGTATCCATGATTAAAGTGCTCTGGTAACAAAATCCATTTAGCTTTCACCTTGTCATTTGTTCTTAACCACTGACACTCAGATGCTTGAGGAGACATCCAAGTACTTGACTAGTCCCATTCTTTTCCTGGGCAAATGCAATATTTATATGGGTTAGAAAAAAATGTAATCCTCTCCTAGATAGACAAGTCAGTAGAAGAAATAGTGGCTAAAATGCAGCTACTGTCACAGCACTGCTTCCTAGCTGAATGTGTGCAGGGGCAAACTTAGACAAAGAATTCACTACCTTCTGAGACAAGGATTCACAGCACCATTTTTGTTTTATATTGCTCTAATTGACAGCTTCTGTATGGGAGGAAATGATGATAATGAACTTCTTCAAACTGTTTAATTACAGATTGCCTTGTGTACCTGTAATTCAGAACAGATGTACTCAACAAAAATAAGTTAAAAGAAAAGAGAAGAGAAGAAAAGAGAAGAGAAGAGAAGAAAAGAGAAGAGAAGAGAAGAAAAGAGAAGAAAAGAAAAGAAAAGAAAAGAAAAGAAAAGAAAAGAAAAGAAAAGAAAAGAAAAGAAAAGAAAAGAAAAGAAAAGAAAAGAAAAGAAAAGAAAAGAAAAGAAAAGAAAAGAAAAGAAAAGAAAAGAAAAGAAAAGAAAAGAAAAGAAAAGAAAAGAAAAGAAAAGAAAAGAAAAGAAAAGAAAAGAAAAGAAAAGAAAAGAAAAGAAAAGAAAAGAAAAGAAAAGAAAAGAAAAGAAAAGAAAAGAAAAGAAAAGAAAAGAAAAGAAAAGAAAAGAAAAGAAAAGAAAAGAAAAGAAAAGAAAAGAAAAGAAAAGAAAAGAAAAGAAAAGAAAAGAAAAGAAAAGAAAAGAAAAGAAAAGAAAAGAAAAGAAAAGAAAAGAAAAGAAAAGAAAAGAAAAGAAAAGAAAAGAAAAGAAAAGAAAAGAAAAGAAAAGAAAAGAAAAGAAAAGAAAAGAAAAGAAAAGAAAAGAAAAGAAAAGAAAAGAAAAGAAAAGAAAAGAAAAGAAAAGAAAAGAAAAGAAAAGAAAAGAAAAGAAAAGAAAAGAAAAGAAAAGAAAAGAAAAGAAAAGAAAAGAAAAGAAAAGAAAAGAAAAGAAAAGAAAAGAAAAGAAAAGAAAAGAACAGTGAATATATTAGTATTAGATGTAGTCATGCTCTGAAGGGAGGTGCAAGTGTGGGAGAAGACAGTGGGTTTTAGTCAGAGATGCCCAACCACTCCGTGCATGCTCTGTTCTTAGCAGCTCACTGGTTTCAGAATCTCAGTTGACAGTGTCCTCCTCCACAGTAGAAAAAGGATGAGTGGGTACTTCTTTTATGTAAGACACAAAGCCAATCTGAAAGTCAGGACAACAGATTCCACTAGCAAAATAGAGATGGGGACAGTCCCTGTGCTAAAGGGAGTCCAAAAATAAATGAAAGAAAGATTACTTTGTACTTCTTATATATCACAGAATGTTAGGGGTTAGAAGGGACCTCTGGAGATCATCTAGTCCAACCTCCCTGGCAGAGCAGGTTCACCTATGACGGGTTGCACAGGATGGTGTCCAGGTGGGTTTGGAAGGTCTCCAGAGATGGAGACCTCTCTGGGCAGCCTGGGCCAGTGCCCTACCACCCTCAAAAGAAAGAAGTTCCTCCTTAAGTTTAGATTGAACTTCCTATGGTCAAGTTTGTGCCTTTTCCCTCTTGTCCTGTCTCTGGTCACCACTGAGCAAAGCCTGGCCCCATGCTCCTGACACCCACCTGTGAAGTATTGATAAGCATTGAGAAGATCTCCCCTCAGTCTTCTTCAGGCTAACCAGCCCTAGCTGAGGTAGAGAACCTCAGTTCACATGGGTTCTTCCAGTCATGCAAAAAGGGCCTAGCAGAACACAGACTTAACCCTAGATGTTTTAAATATTTCTGTCATCATTTGTATTGCCAATGTTTTTCATGATGTTTGTGAAGTCTACATGTTCCTGAGCCTTCCACTCACCATAGTATCACCACAGCCAGGGACTCACAAGTAAATGTTCTGCAGAAATGTCTTGTGTTGAAAAGAAGCAGCCACTGAAAACATTTAAAAAAAGAATTAAGGAAAAGGCTCTTCTACTCTGCAGATGTATTTTTCTCACACATATTTGCATGTGTGTGCATTAAAAATACAAAGTATATGAGTCATGACATGGAACTTCTGCAGGAAAGGTACACCTAGGAAAGGCAGGTCAAGGATGAGAACTGTAGTGGTGAAAACAGATTGAAAACAAAGCTCAAGTGTTTGTTCCAGAGCTACAGCTTTGACTGTGAGGCACTCTGTGGATAGGAGAGCTGATGCAGGTTTTGTCATGTTGCAGCTGAGGGAATGCTGCTGTGTTATCCAGTGAGGCAGGAACCAGGATTTAAAGTTCATTCTTATTCCAGAGGTACTCTTTGAGGCTAGCAGTTGGCAGTGTCTGTGTTCAGCAGCCACTAAGAAAGGTAGAACCCTTCTTTTCTCTCGCTCTGCACACCAGGGGGTGATGTCCATACATGGGACTGTACAGGAAGCAACAATTAATCATTTAACATTCTCCAAGGTATAAAGAGGAAGAAGTGATCAGCATATGTTTGTCTTTTAGCCATGGACATGCAAAACTAGGTGGGGGGATATTTCCCACTGGAAGAGAAGGTTACTACTGAACCTATACACCTACAAAATCATAGAGGTCTTTCCCATCCTTAATGATTCTGTGATTCAGTAAAGGAGGGAGATTTAAACTGGTTATAAGGAGGACATTTTTCACAATGAGGGTGATGAAACTCTGGCACAGGTTGCCCAGAGAGGTGGTGGATGCCCCATCCCTGAAAACATTCATGGTCAGGTTGGACAAGGCTCTGGACTAGATGATCCCTAAAGGTCCCTTCCAACCACAATCATTCTATGATTCTAAAATCAGTGGATTCAGACTCTAAATACTACAGTTTATAAATAAAAACTTGTCCTGCCTTTACCAGGCAGATGCAGTCTAGGCCTTCTGAAAAACAATATTGCTGAGAACTTCAGCTGAGTTCAGCAGAACAAATGCACTAGCAGGCAGCCAAGGTTTTTAATTCTGCCTAAAGCTAGAGGTCTGAATAAAAGATTATTTTGTAGGAAAGGAAACTCCTTCTTCTCCTGCACCTTCACAGCCTGAGAAAGAAGAAAATGAAGTAAAAGGAGCATTCAGGCTGCCACCAGCAGCGAAGGCACCAGTGTGTCATCTTCTGTCTCAGCATGGATTAGTTTATAACTTACTCACCAATCATAAAAAAACCCCAAATTTGGAAGCTGTGGATGCTAAAATATGGAGTTATGATGCTGCCACTGTAGTGAAGTAAACACCTAAATTGTCTGAATGCTAAAAATGAAGGGAGGCAGCAGGGTGCTTCCTTTCAAGTGTGACATTCAACAGCATGAATGTGGCATGCATGTGTCTCTATCATTGCTGTGATCAGACATGGAGTATCTACAGGGTGGTGAGCATCTGTTTCTAATTCAGATCTATACTATGCATATGATATTATATATGTATTATATGTAGTAACATGTACTGTATACATTATACATTATATAGTATAAATTATACATGATACATTTTATTATATATTATGTACAATATGCAAAATATGTATGTTATAAATTCTATAGACAATTATATGTAAAATATAATATTACATTAACTGTAATATTTAGAATCTTAATAGGATCCTAATCAAAAATACAAATGGAAGAAAGATATAACAACAGCTGGCACATTCCAATGCCAGGAGTGGTGAGTTTGGGTTTTTCTTGACCAGAGTAGTATTCTCAGAGCTGGTGTGGGGAAAGAAAAAGACCATCTGGGGAACATTAGGTCTCAGGGAGGAGATCTTGTTTTTCCTTCAGGATGTCAGTGCAAAGATGGGGTCCCCATCATACAAAGATGGTCTCTCCTGATATCAAAGCAAATCTCTGGAGAGGGGAGAAGTGCAGCAGAACAGACAAAGCTCTGTGCCCCAACTGGAAAAGACACCATATTTTAAGGCTGGTAGTAATCTGTAAAGGAAATAGGATGATGCAGAGAGTCCTCTTTCAATTCAGGAAGAAGGAAGGAAGCAGATCTGATTCTTAAAAGAACGCAGATTCCCCTCTCCCAGAACTATTAAAGTGGCAATTTTGAGGCCATATTGCTCCTGCAGGCTGAGGTAAGGTGTTACTGGTTTTAACAGCAACACCCCTCACAAGCAACCTGCATTTCACATAGCTGCAATACAAAAAACCCCACCCAAATAAACTATACATCACTTAGGAACAGCATCACCAACAGCAGCCAATACACAGGAAACAAAACATCACCACCACCCAATTTCTTAGCTGGAACATGGAGCAGTCCAACACAATTCTGCCAGAAAAAAGCCAAATCACATCAGAAAAAAATGCAGTTTCCTCTGTGCCTACATGCAAAATAAAATTATCCCAGGTGGTAGTAGTAGTAGTAGTAGTAGCAGCAGCACCTTTTGTCTGGCTGATGTATGAAATATAGATTATTTCTCTTTGCAGAAGCATGGACACTTAGACCCTCATTGCATTGTTCACGGTGTGGCTGTGTTGCCACCATCATCACTGGTTACCCAGACAGCCAGGAGATTCCTGCTTTTCATGTCCTACTCGGATCTGCTCTTTTAAGCTGTGGTGTGAAAACTAAGCAAGGTAAACAAGAGACTTAAAGCTGTAGAACAGAAAGCAACTCTGCAGTTAATGGAGGAAGGGTTGGATTAAAATCAAGGCTCTCAATACCTTAGGCATTTCTGTGTTGATTTACACTTGAATTTGGTGCCTGACAGTTAGTCAAAATAAGACCAAGAAGAATCTGGACTGTCTGAGCTCATACTGCCTCTACATTTGAATAGTATTTTCACTGCATGTTTACTGATAACAGAACCCAAATCTGGTTGAGGTCTGGTGTCAAAATGAATTATGGACTGCTAGAAAATAAACATTTTAAAGAAGAGAAAGTATACAGTCATGTTATTCATAGATTGCAAAGGATTGTCCACAGAATCTGTAGAACAAAACAACTGTTTACAGTTCCCACTTTCACTCCAGACTCTCCATACTGTATCTGCATCTAAATCCATACTAGATCTCCATACTTATGGAGGGGCTCAGTAACCTGTGTGTACTCCAGGTGCAGTTTCCCTTGGTGTACTACACAACTGCTATAGTTACAGGGGCATTAGTTGCTGGCAAACAACGAAGAATAAAACACAAATTGTTAGACAGAACCATTAGCACCAGCATCTGATGCAAAGCACTTTCCCACTCCTGCAGAAGGCTTCCACTCAAGCAGCTTCTGTTGAAGGAACATAAGGTGCAACTGAGAACGCACCACCCAGATTGTTACTGTTCATCACAACACATTTGAGAAGTTAAAGCATTCTGGCTGAGAACTAAAGGGAAGGAAAAAGGTTTCCCATGGGATATTGTCATTTTGGGGAGAAAACTTTGCTGCATCTGAAATCCAGTTTGTCACCAGCAGGATTCATGGACATATTCTGACAAATTCTCATAAGTGAGATGGTCTTCAGGAGGCAAAACTTCTCTTTTAAGGATAGTGAATCATTTTACTAATGCTGCTTTGGAAAAACAGCATTTTTTTATCAACATATAGAAGGAAATTTGCATTGCATGATGATCTGCAGTCTGAGTACTCATTCCAAGTTTCATAACTGTTCACAAAAAGCAGAAAGGTAAAATGTGACTCAGCTAAGCCAGCTGAGAGCCATAAGCATAAAGACTGCAAACAAAAAGGGGAAGACCATTGATTTAACTGGGTAATTACCCAACAGATTTGCATAAGCAATTGCAGAAAAAACTTTAAGGCAGCTCAGTTTGTATTCCAGGATCCTGACATATATCAGAATTTCACCTCTAATCAATAAAAGAATTACAATGCTTTAAGGAATACCTTCTTTTTTCCTCCACAGCAGACACCTCTGAACTTGAGCCACTGCAAAGAAGGCAACTCAAAAGTCACGATGCCAGGACAAAGAAAGAAGACTGGGTAGGCAAGTGCAAGTCCTTCTTACCAAAATTCTCTAATGCTTCATCTAGTAACTCATTAATACACAAGCAGCCCTGGGAATGGACGGATGAAGCTTGACCCATCTGAAGTCACTCTGCTCGTCTCTAGCCTAGGAACTCCTTTTCCTCTGTACTGGTTTTGGCAGGGCTACAGTTGTTTTTCCTAACAGTACCTTTTATGGTGTTATATTTTCAACCTGTGATGAAAACAGTGTTGATGACACAGGGATGTTTCGGTTATTTTTTGAGCAATGCTTGCACAGCATCCAGGTCTTTTCTGCTTCTCAGGGCTGCCCCTCCAGTGAGTAGGTTGGGGATGCACAAAAAATTGGGAGGGGACACAGGTAGGAGAACTGACCCCAGCTGATGAAAGAGATATCCCATACAATATCACAGAATCACAGATTCATGAAGGTTGGAAGAGAACTCTCAGCTCAGCGAGTCCAACCATCAACCTAGCACCACCAGGCCACTAAACCATGGCCCTAAGGGCAAGGTCTCAATGTGCTTTGAAGCCCTGCAGGGATGGTGACTCCACCACTGCCCTGGGCAGCCTGGACCAAGGACTAACAACTACTTCTGGGAAGAAATTTCTCCTGCTATCTAATCTAAACCTGCTCTGGTGCAACTTGAGGCCATTTCCTCTTGTCCTGTCACTGGTAATCCAGGAGAAGAGACCAACTCCCATTTCACTCCAACCTCCTTTCAGGTAATTGTAGAGAGAGCTAAGGTCTCCCCTGAGCCTTCTTTTCCTCAGACTAAACACCTCCAGTTCCCTCAGCTGCTCCTCACAAGACTTATTCTCCAGATCATTCCCAGCCTTGTTGCCCTTCTCTGGACACACTCTAATGCCTCAGTGTCTTCCTTGTAATGACCTCATATGACTTTGTGCTGAGCAATAAAAGCTACTGGGCAGGAGGAGGAAGGGTGGACATCTGGACTTAAGGCATTTGTCTTCCCAAGTCACCGTTATGCATGATGGAGTCCTGCATTTCTGCCAATTGTTCTGCCTGCCAGTGGAGAGCAGTGAATGAATTCCTTAGTTTGCTTTGTGTGTGCATGCAGCTTTGCTTTGCCTATTAAACTGTCTTTATCTCAACCCCCTAGCTTCTCATTTTTGCCTTCTGATTCTCTTCCTTATTGGGGGGCTTGGCTACCAAGGATAAACCATAACAACCTTTGAGTTTGTTTGTCATTAGGCTCCAGAAATTTCCCAGTATTGGCAAGCACAAAGTGCCTGAATTTTCTAGCCTTCTAAGTAGAGTGCAATCTTCGGAAGAGAGGTTGATTATATTGATAATGTCATATTCAAGGAAAATGGATGTCTGCTACTTTGGAAAAAGCTTCACTCTCTGAACTGTAATAGAAAAGCTGGGTTTATGCTGCCATTGTCTGCTGCTTTATTCTAGGAGGAGAATGGACCAATTGTGCAACCCTAACAAGGCCATTTGGTTGGGTAAATCTCTACAGTCTTTAGCAGCAGATGCAATATTGCACTGCAATAAGCCACACAGGTGCAACCCATCTCTGATCCAGTGCTTACTAGAAAGGGCTGAAGCCCCTAACCGTGCAGCTTCCCTCTGTGTGTCATTTCATAGAATCATAGAATCATGATGGTTGGCAGAGACCTCCAAGCTCCATCAAGTCCAACCATCAACCTAGCACCACGAGGACACTAAACCATGGCCCTAAGGAACACATTTCAATGTGTCTTGGAGCCCTCCAGGGATGGTGACTCCACCACTGCTTTGGGCAGCCTGGGTCAAGGACTAACAACTCCTGCTGGGAAGAAGTTTTTCCTAATGTCAAATAATTTCCTTATCAGCTTGAATGGAAATTGGTATTTAAACAGAAGGTGAATACCAAAGAATGCAGTCACTCTGTAACTTGAACACAGGTGGAAATTCTATCCCAAATTCTGGCAATTATTTCTTGTAATGAAATTGTGATGAGCATCCAATAAAATACCAATACTGTTATACATTTGGTGTCTTTCTGACATAAAGTTATTTCAATATAACCAAAGAGACAATTAATAAATGGGATTATTCCTATCAGTGGTAAGAGATAAATACAGGAGGGTAGTTAAAGAGTTCAGTGAATGATGTACTCACAATTTCATAGGTTTTGACTGCAAGAAGTAAAGTAAAACCAAGTACCTATACAACCATCTTAAATTTATTCTTTTCAGTTAATAAATATCTGATTTGAGCTAAATTAATTGTGTGAAAACAAAATGCAACTTCAGATTATGAAAAAAAAAACCAAAACAAAAACAACGAAACAAACCCAATCCCTGAACAACACTAAAAAGCCACAAGCACTCTAGGTATATTCTGTCACTTTGTTTATTTTTTACATCAAAACTAATAACATTGTCCAATCCATAAATGCACACATACATATATGTATTTCTACATATATCTCTGTATTCTTCTTAGAAATGAGAGACTCTGAAGCCACAGATGCTGTGATGATCTGTGCATATGGATGTGAGAGGATGGGAAGGGGTGGACATCATATGGACACTTGAGATGTTGCCCATCTGATTTTTCTACAAAAACAGTGCAGTGGTTATAAACTTTCCCAAATGGGTAGAAAGACAGTTGGAAAACCATGACCTCAGGTTGTCTTATTAAATATGGCCACAGGATCTCTAGACTTGATATGCAATCAATACTTGTGATAAACAAATGAGTCATGTTTGGAGTTGTAACCTTGTTAACCAAGTTCAGTGTACAGCATGGAACAGCTTTTTGGCCAGTTCTTCCTTGGGAGCCATTTCTGGTGTAATTAAAGTGTTTGCCTCTCCTCTCCCCCAGCCAAGAGCTTCTCCCTCTTGCCTCCAGCAGTGGGCTTTTCATTTAACACTCCAGTGCCTCAGCAATAATAAAAAAATCAAATCATCCAGACCACTGAATGGGCCATGACAGGTTTTTTTACAGGATGTGACCTTCTAGCTATTAAGTAAATTAAAAAAAGAAGTACACTGAAGTTTCCTCCTCTCTTCCAGATTTACAACTTCAAATTGCACTTGAATTGTCAAGATAGTTGCAAAATCATATTGTTCCATGATGCTTTCCTCTCAGGGGCCACACTCCAGTAAGACCCATTAAGGTCCACCAAGTGTTCCAGTTTGTACCTAAGGATGTGACTATTCCCATGGATTGTAATGGGATTCAAGCAAACTGCAGGTGCTTTGGTGAGCAGGGATGGAGCCAAGGCTATGCCTAAAATGAGCAGGTGCTTAACCTTTTCTTAAAGCTTAGGCTGAATATGGGCACTTTTGATGTCTGCATTGTTCCAGAGATACTCCCCAGGCTGAGAGTTTTCCACTCTAGTTTTTCTAGTTGTATTTATTCATTACTTGACTCTAGCAAAGTTTGTTAGGCTTAGCTCTAGAAAGTTAATTTGCCTGACAGATCAGAAAAATGCTTCTGATATGCCAAATCCTCTTTCCCTAAATCTCTGGTGCTAATGCCACTTATCACAAGCCAGTGTTTTTTTCATTTTCTTTGGGAAATGTACTTTTGATCTGTGTAAATTCCACTATGGTCAAACATCCACAGTAGGAAGACATCAGTACCTTTTCCAGCAACAACCTTGGAAAGCCATGTCTAGAGTGATTAATGAGATGCTTCATTAGAGGTGGAAACTTCACCTCAGGGTCAAGTGCATTGGCACAGAAACAAGGAAGAAGCTGTTGTCCTTGCTGGTCTTAGGCAGGTCTCACAGATAGTGTCCATTCTTCTGCCCTATCAGCCCAGTGTCTTTTTAAACACTGTATTTGTTTGATGGGAAAACAGGAAAGGAGGATTTTTCCTTGTGAGATATTTCAAATCTTTGTGTCATCATCTCCAAAATTCTTATTTCACAGATGACATAATTCATATAAAAATATCATGTAGGAGTGCTTGTCAGAAACCAAACCCAGATTATATTTAGAGAACAAATATCTACAAAGATTTAGGATGGAGTGGACCTGGGAGCTTCAAACTGAGCTAGAAGTGAACTCAGCTTTAATTTTTATTCACTTATTGGGAAAAATATAAACCAACTAGTATTTAAAGGGTCATGAGCTGAGTATACAAAAATGTAGAGACTAGTTACACCAATTGTGCCAAAATCAACAACAGCAAAGAGATAATAAACAGAATAAAATAAACACAATTGAGAAAGAGACCACATTTTGAAGATCATATCTGTCATCACTTTCTTTGCTTTATGATCTCTCTCTAGTGTTCTTCATTATTTGCTTACCAAAAAAAATTCCCAACCAACACCCCCAAAAACCCCTAAACAAACAAAAACCAAACCAAAATCAAAACAACACCAAAAAAACCCAACCCAAACCCAAACCCTTCCCTTTTTTAGTATTGTCAGCTTTCTTGGGAAGAAATTACAATTCTTTGTATCTATGGAGTATTTTGCAGATGATGATTTCTACAGCAAAATAAACTGAGAACTTCAGAAAAGGAGAAGAAATTAGATTTACCCCAACCACATCTCACACCACTGGCACTTCTATAATTCTTAGAGAGGAGGAGTTCTTGGAGCTTTGTGAAATAGAAAGGATTTGGGCAGAAAAACATTTATTTATTTTAACATTCCTAAACAGCAGCCTTTGTGCTCCCTACAACATAGAATTCAGGCAGAGTTTCTCTGCTCATCTTACTGAAACTCAGGAGCTCAGGCTTGGAGCAAGATGTCCTTGGACACAGCACAAGATGGCCTCCTAATTTGTGTTCTCTGTGACAATGAGACCTCTCTAGCTACCCTGCAAAATCAGCTACTCCTGCAAACACATTTCCCTGCCTGTCCGTGGGAGTGCTGCAGGGATCACAGTCTGCATCCCAGTGGTCCAGATACATTTGAAACCATGTCAAGTGATACTCATTATCACACAGCAGCACCACACAAGCCATGGCACAGATTTTTATTCCCACTGTGATTTTAAATGTCTCCTTACAAATAAGCTTCTCAGAGGATTAATAGCTGGATATAGAACAAGTTCAAATGAGGCAACCTAAAATTTCCCTGAAAGGCTTGTGCTCAGACTTTGGTTTGTCAGACAGGACAAGAAGGAGCTAGTGGCATTTCCCATATATCAGCATGGTTTAAAGTAAGAAGTACTGTTCCTTACAGTCTAAATAGAGAGACCAAGAAATCAATGACTGCAGGGATGCTAAAGTCCTCTATCCCTTGGTGGGGTTTAATGATGACACTTCTTTGCTGTTCCCTGTGACAATAGTTCCCCAGTTCTATTGGTAGAAGAGTAAACAAGACTGGAACACTCAGTCCTGTAAGGTTCAGAGTGCTCACCCAGAAAAGCTCGAAAGTATCATTCATGTTAAAAAATTTGGTGAAGTGAGCTTTGAGAAATGAAATACATCTTGTGAAACTAAATTTCGAGAGCAGGGTGGTGCCACAGTGTTGCTATTTCCTTTTGAGCTAGCATTTTAGTCCTTTTGGGGAGAACAAGAAGGTATCTACTGTCATGGCAGTCTAGGGAAAGGTAGTACCTTGTAGCCCCAATACTCTAACCATGAGTAAAGAAAGGCATCTGTGAAGTTGAAGAGATATATTTATATATAAACATCCATGTGCTGATATAAATGCAAATGTCTGGTCTAAAAGAAATAGCAGCACTGATATTTCCTAACTATACTTTTGCTTTCACAAGCAATCCAATCACCTAATTTGTATCTAAATATATAGGGGGAGAGATTGAGAGATTTAGGCAGATTAGAAATACACCGTTTAGTAGCCGTGGCACTGTAAAACCATGTGTGCTCTACAGATGTAGAACAAACAAGAGCATGAGCTAAAGCAAGCATTCTCAGCTTTTTTTTTTTTTTTTTGCAGGGAGTCTTAATTTAGCAAATCTACTCAGGAAGAATAATTGTTTCCATTCATTATTTTGTCTGGTTGACTTTTACCAGAACTGTTTTTTTCCCATCAATTGGCAAATTCAGTGAAAGAAACAAATGACCCTGTTATTAAAGCATATTTGCAGCAAACAATAGACATTCCACATAGGCTCTGTACTTAGCCATTTTCCCTAACAACTTCAAAGAACATCATCCTAGTTTCACAGAATCACAGTATGTTAGGGGTTGGAATGGACCTCTGGAGATCATCTAGTCCAACTCCCCTGGCAGAGCAGGGGCACCTAGAGCAGGTTTCACAGGATAATGTCCAAGTGGGTCTGGAATGTCTCCAGAGATGGAGATTCTGCAACCTCTCTGAGCAGACTGTGCCAGTGCTCTACCACCCTCCAAGGAAAGAAGTTCCCTCCTTCTGTTTAGATGGCACTTCCTGTGGTAAAGTTTGTACCTGTTCCCTCTTGTCCTGTCCCTGGGCACTACTGAAGAAAGCCTGGCCCCACTCTCCTGACACCCACCCATTAAGCATTAACAAGCATTGGGAAAATCCCCCCTTCAGTCTTCTCCAAACCGACCAGTCCCAGCTCTCTAAGCCTTTCCCCAGAAGAGAGATGTTCAAGTCTCCTACCATTTCTGTAGCCCTTTCCTGTGCAATCTCCAGAAGTTCTCTCTTCTTCTTGAACTAGGGAGCCCAGAACGGGACCCAGGACTCCAGACGTGGCCTCACAGGGAGAGGGGGAGGAGAACCTCCCTCGACCTGCTTGCCTTTGTCTTAGTTGTGTTTAAAGTCAGGGTAGACCTATAACAGAGGATAATCCTGCTCACCCATTTGCCCCAGTGGGTTATGTTCCAGGTCAGGGCATCCTCACCAACTGATCCTTGTGACCTTTTCAGAGGTTTTTCTGTCCTTTTTGCAGTTGGAGTACAAGCTCATTTTCAGCCTCTGTCCCTAGTTCTTCTAGGATTGTTTTGTATCAGCATTCTTCTGGTAAACTGCCCCTGTTTTTACAGGTGGTAACATAAAAACTACTGAAAATTTCTTCTGGACTAATATTCTGCTAACTAAGGCAAATTTTCCTATTAAAGAGAGTTTGCTTTTTATGTAACTTCAGTATTTGATGAGTTTATGAGAAAAGATGTCTTGGCAGTTGACCCAAGTATACTATTCAAAGTCAAATGTTTAGAATTAGATTCATCTTGCCTAGTTTTTGGCATCTATGAGCTAGCTCTTGCATGTTACTAAACTTTGTATTTAAGGTGGCTGATGGACAGAGAAAGAAAGAGTCTCCTACATTTTCTTTTCCCATTCCCAATAGAAGCATGAAATGGCTCACAGGGAATAAAAAATGTAAGTCCACTCCCACAAAGCAAAGAACCAAAAGAAGAGACAAAAACAATACAGAAAAAAAAGTAAAAAGATTGTGAAATTTGTAAGCATTCACATGAGAGTTTGGTTCAGGAAATCAACCTAGCACCACCATGCCACTAAACCATGGCCCTAAGGGCAAGGTCTCAATGTGCTTTGAAGCCCTGCAGGGATGGTGACTCCATCACTGCCCTGGGCAGCCTGGACCAAGGACTAACAACTACTTCTGGGAAGAAATTTCTCCTGCTATCTAATCTAAACCTGCTCTGGTGCAACTCGAGGCCATTTCCTCTTGTCCTGTCACTGGTAATCCAGGAGAAGAGACCTACTCCCATCTCCCTTCACCCTCCTTTCAAGTAGTTGTAGAGAGAGAAATAAGAACAACATCAATTTTACCCCTGACGTAAATTTTGTTTCACCCTTATAATGTAATGCAGTCATATGCAAACGTAAAATGCCAAGAACATCTAATCCTGTCTCTATATTTGCAGATCTCCAGGAAAACTGTCTCCAGAAGACAATCTGTTCAATCTAATCCCTTTGGGTTTTCACAAGAGTGATTCTTCCCTTCAGAACCTATCACTTAGCACCACCAAAGACTTAAATACAAGCCACTAATGACAAGATGTCCAGAACAAAATAGCTTAAGGCCTATAATACCATATAAGAAACAGCTCTTAATTTCCCCTGTGGTTTTCTGGAATCTTTGACACTTGCATTTACATTCTGCAGAGCTCTCCAACGTGTGCTCCAATCCCAGCACAGCAACAGGGAAGGAAAACAGTTCCATTGGGGTTGATTAGGTTCCTAAGGATCCCAAAGACAATGCATTAGCTATTGCCAGGTTTTCATGACTGATTTTACTGTATTTACAGTCAAAATATCTGTACAAGCTGCAACATCATCATTATTTTCCCTTTCATTTTCATAAGATTTTTCTGATGTGTCTGAAAAAAAAGAAATAAATCTGTTTTCACTTATGGGTCTAAAAATCAAACTTGTAGTTTAAATCTGAAATGTAATTAAAATGCACACTTCTCTGTCAGAGCTGAATGGGCATGAAAATAAGAAATGTCTTTTTGCTCTCTTGTTAACCTAATATTGCTTTTAATTTTTAAAAGGCCATTTTGAAAAAGTAAGAATACTTCAGTTAATAATTTAGCACTCACTTCACTTAGAATAGTTATTAAATCTTTCAATGTCACTACAGTTAAAAGTTTGAAAACAGATTTATGATAATTTCCAGCTCCATACAATTTTCTGCTCTGCAAAAAATGCCTATGCACTTCTTTTTTTTATCTTGATATTGTCACAGTGTAAGTCTTTAAAAATCCTAAGCAGGATTCTTAACTGATAATATGTTTGGATATATCTGAGGTGATGCTCTGCGTATAATGGGAGCAAACTGATGCAACTCTACTGCTGGGAAGGGACTCAGTTCAGCATCTTCTCTATGTCACTGAGCAGAGAAGGGACATCTTGTCAACACAAGAAAACCTTTGTCCAACTTGCATGTCTCAATGTGTATCTTGATATAATTTGCCATGAGGCTGAAGTGCCTTGTGTCATAGAATCACAGAATTCTTAAGGTTGGAAGAGACCTCTAAACTCATCAAGTCCAACCATCAACCTAGCACCACCAGGCCACTAAACCATGGTCCTAAGGAACACATCTCTATGCTTTTTGGACCCCTCCAGGGATGGTGTCTCCACCACTGCCCTGGGCAGCCTGGCCAAGGACTAACAACTCTTTCTGAGAAGAAATGGTTCCTGCTATCCAATCTAAATCTCTCCTGGTGCAACTTGAGGCCATTTCCTCTTGTCCTCTCACTGGTAACTTGGGAGAAGAGACCAACTCCCTCCTAGCTCCAATCTCCTTTCAGGTAGTTGCAGAGAGAGACCTAAGGTCTGCCCTGAGCCTCTTCCTCAGACTAACCACCCCCACTTCCCTCAGCTCCTCCTCATAAGTCTTACTCTCCAGACCTTTCGCCAGCCTCACACATTGAGGCTGTGAAAATGCAAGCACCCAAAATTTAAGGAACCACATCTTTCCTGTTCTGCAACCATGAAATGGACAAATAGACTGTGTTGGATTTCTGCTTTATTTTATGCAAAACAATGTTTGGGGAAAAAAAAAAGTACAAAATTTCAGGGTGCATGAGGATGTCCTCAAGGGACTCAAATGCTGACCTGAAGAGCTGGCTTCTAGCCCTGTCTCAGCCACAGAGTTCCTCTCTGGTGCTAATCACATCACATAAGCAACTGTTTCACAAAGACTAGTTATTATGCTTGATTTTCTGTGGGTTGAACATGCAGAAGTGCTTAACCTTCCAGACAGAATTGAAGCCTCTGGGAGCTGAGCTTTGATGGGAAGTGGAAATACAGCATGAAATGCTCTGCAATATGCATTTCTACAGTGTGGCTCCTCTAAAAGTAGGAGAGAAATTCTTACCACAGTGCCTCTGTGTAAATGCAGAACTTCAACTCTCATGCATGTTTTGTGCAAGCACAGGGCTTATTTTGTTCAGGCAGTTAGATGATGTGGTGATAAGCACCACAGAAAGCAATCATTTCACTTGCAGTGCAGTTTGACTCATTTGAAGTCATGGGGTATAAGGACATATTGAAAAATGAAAGTTAAAAAAAGGGAGAAAAACTAATAGCCTCTGCTCTGGATGATTCAGTACCCTAGCAGAGAAATGAGTATGTAATTACAACTTTACCAGCATGCACTCATAAAAAAGGGCAAAGCTACAGGTGCACTGTTAACCTTAATTATAGCACTTCTGTGCCTCTCCTCTTACAAACTCCACAACCTTTTCAGGTCTTGTTGATTTGTGCTGAGTACAACTTTGGCAACACTCTACATTGTGGAATGTGCCACATCTGGTCTGGCATTGTTTGGGGGTTTTTAACTTGAAAATAGAGCTGCTTTGAAAAAAAACTTCAGTATGTTGCTTCCTTACTTTCTCTTTATCCTTCACAAAACATTTTTGGGCAGCTTTGAAAGGAGTTTTCCACTCCTTTGGTGTGAGGAAAAGAATAAGAAGCAGGTAAAGTCCCTCAAACAACAGCTAAAGAACAAACGAACACAGGGTATATTATCCTGATCAACCCCTGCTCAGGATGTCTGGTAGTAGTTTTACAGGTTCTATTCAAAGAGATTTAAACAAAATTATTTATAAAAACCTACAGTTTTCCTCTTGTTGTAATGCCAATATTCAAATATTCCCAAGTCTCTAGTTCCAAAGTTACTTCTCACTATCACACCTTCCCAAAGCTTGTTCCCACTCTTTTCCCAATATTTATTAAGGAGTTCACTGTTAAACAAACCACACCTTTTTGTTCTTTTTGGGACAACCTCATTGAGTAGCTAGCATCTGTGTAAATGGATGCATCTGTCAGTGTGGCTCAGGTGGGAGGTCCAAGGAGTGGTCTGTAAGAGGATTCCCTCAGAGAAAGCGGAGTTTATGTCTGGTGCCATGAAGTTGACCTTGAGCTGCTCTGGGTTTTGGAATGTTTCAACAGTATTTTGGAAGGTAATTGTTTTTCTGTCTACTTTTGCATGTCTGATTTGATGAAAAGAAAGCACTGATGTATGAGTGGAGAATGGAATGGCCTTATGGCTGTTTTTGTTAGGAAACTTAATATTGGTAAATATGGAGAAGCTTATTTAGAGCAACTTGCTGCCCCCTGGGTGGTTTCCATGGCTTCTGAGAAAGTCTTGCATGAAGTAAATCAGGTAAAAGAAATCAAATAGCTCCTTTGAATGTTAAACTGCATTTTAATTGCCACAGGGAAAAGCTGTATTATTTCAACAGAAGTCCTTTTGTTTCTTATGTTTTCCTTTCCTTTTACTGGTTAACTGCTTTTTAGATACTTAACACATCGTTTGAAAACGTTTTAAATCCTTTTACTTGCTAGTTATTCTCAGAGTAGTAGGAGCATGGGGACAAAACATGCAGGAGAGTTCCTGATACTTTCTTGTGTTTCCATTCAAAAGCAGCAAAATAGCAACCATGGGTGACTAACAAAGCCAAGATGTTCTGGTCAAATTGACAATCAACAGATGGAATAAATGCTGTTTTAGTTACTCCTGTCAGTTGGGATAGTTAGCTCTTTCAGACGTATTGAATGATCCAGTAAACAGCCTAAACCAAGCAGATGAGGGGGAAGAGAGATGATGGAAGTGGTGCTGTGCTGTTTCACAATTTTGATGTGCACTGCATGAAGAAAAGAGAAGCAGCATTACATATTTAAAGATTGTCTTGAATATCTAGGTGTTTTAAATGTTGAATGAGCTAAATGGTCTGCACAATTGATTTGACCCTAAATCCTCTTTGGTCTTCTGCTAGACACCAGTAGGCTTTTGATGAGATTCTGGATATGTATGGAATAAAGATGAATGACCTCCAAGAATTTAAACTATGAGAGGATGAGTTTCAAGCTACAGTAAAGCAGTAGTTTTAGACTAACAGATTGTTAGGGGTTAAAAGGGACCTCTAGAGATCATCTAGTCTAAACCCCCTGCCAGAGCATGTTCACCTACAACAGAGGTTTCACAGGATGGTGGCCAGGTGGGTTTGGAATGCCTCCAGAGATGGATACTCCACCACCTCTCTGGGCAGCCTGAGCCAGAACTTCTCCATCGTCTAAGTAAAGAAATTCCTCCTTATGTCTAGATGGCACTTCTTATGGTCAAGTTTGTGCCTGTTCCCTCTTGTCTTGTCCCTGGGCACCACTGAACAAAGCCTGGCCCCATCATCCTGACACCTACTCATGATGTACTTATTTAAATGTTCATCTTTTCTTTGTGAAAAACATCTATTTCAGGCTTTTAAATGTACCCTGACCCAGCAACTACTCCCTGGTGGGAAGCCCTTTTAGATATTGGCACAAGCACAAAAGCTTATTTGCCTATACCTGTTTTCAGCAGTGCAATCTTAATTTGAGGACCATTATCTGAAAATGAAGTAGCTTTTTTTCAATTTTAAAATGGAATTATACCCAAAAGAGACATGTGAATGAGGAGTAATATAAATATAAAACATAGAAATATAAAACAAAAGTAAAACTTCCACTTCTTAGCACAAATTCAAAGTCACAAATGTTGAGTTGAGGTTAGATCTACTCACAGGATTTCAAGGAAAGGCTGGAGATTCTGATAGCAACTGATGAGATCTCTAAGAATTTGATATCTGGAATCAAATCTATTTCACAGCTTCAACTAGGGGATGAGGAGAGAATATTCCCTATCTTTATAGCATCACATATGTCTGGTTTTCTCTGTAATAATTTTTTTTTTATCTACTTCTTCAGCTCTGCCCAATGCAAGAGTTTGAGCCTGTATCTCAGTGCCTGTGGGTGCAGCAGAGCTTTGCCCGGTTGTGTTTTTTTTCTTGCTATGCAACAGACAAGGAACCCAGAGAAATGCCTGTGCATGTGGTTTTCATATGGTTATTATGGGATACAGCTGCACATTTGGCACCTTGATCAGCAACATGCCTTTTCATAGTCTGGGATCTAAAGCCAGGGGCAATAGGCTTGCTCTACCATGCCATTTCTCTCTAGATTTTTATTTTCTAATGGATAGCTTTATAAATATTACATCAGTGAATGCTGCTTTCTCAAGCTGTTTCTAGATGTTTTTTTGTTGTGTGTTTTTTGTTTGGTTTTACTTTTTATTAACCAAGACTGTACTCTGAAATCCAGCTAATTATGGAATTAGTTCCAGTTTAATGTCTGGTTTATCATAGACCTATTTATGGATAGGCTAAAAGCTGCTTGGGCAAATTAGCAGCAACTGGGGAAAAAGAAATATCAATATGAGCTTTATAACTGTTGGCATTAACTATGCCTTACTTGTACTCTACTTTAATGATGATTTTTATTACTGTCATAGAAAAAGCTGATATAAGAAGCCTCTAAATTTGGTAGGGCTATTAAGTTCATGATGAAAATAACATTAAGCTAATGTTCCCTTGTAGTTCAGCAATAGAGTGGTGGTACTTTTGGAGCATAAAAATGTTTTAGTAAGTTTAGCAAAGAAATAATGGGGACAAAGCATCTTTAGCACCTGTGGAACCTTGATCATCATCCTTTAAGCCCTCATCCAAGCCTAGAAAACCCAGACCTCCCTTTTGATATTGCAGATGTATTTCAAGACAGTAACTCAAGCTACCTGTGCCTTTTAATTAATGAGACAAGTCATATTATACAAAATATATTATACCAAAAATTATTTTTGTTCATTAAACACTAGACTCCAGTTCTTATCTCTCATTTTCTGCTGTGCAATTGCAAGTGGCAAAGCTAATGGGGGCAAGATAATCACAGAATCACAGAATATTAGGAGTTGAAAGGGACCTCGAAAGATCAACTAGTCCAACCCCCCTGCCACAGCAGGATTCTCTAGACCAAGTCACACAGAAGCGCATCCAGACTGGTTTTGAATACCTCCAGAGAAGGAGACTCCACAACCTCTCTGGGCAGACTGTTCCAGTGCTCTGGCACCTCAACTGGGAAAAAATTCCTACGTGTATTTACACGGAATCTCCTACGCTTCAGCTTACAGCCATTGCCTCTTGTCCTGTCACTGGGCTTCACTGAGAAGAGCCTGACCCCATCCTCCTGACACACACCCTTCACATATTTAAAAGCATAGAAGAGGTCACCCCTTAGCCTCCTTTTCTCCAAGCTAAAGAGACCCAACTCCCTCAGCCATCCAGCCCCTTCATCATCTTTGTAGCTCTGCTCTGGACTCCCTCCAACAGTTCCCTATCCTTCTTCAACTGAGGGGCCCAGAACTGGACANTCATCAGCAAACTTGCTGAGATCACACTCTGTTCCCTCCTCCAGGTCATCAATGATTGAAAAGTACTGGTCCCAGTACTGACCCCTGAGGGACTCCACTAGACACAGGCCTCCAACCAGACTCCATCCCATTGACCACAACTCTCTGACTTCTGTCCTTCAACCAGTTCACAATCAACCTCACTACCCAATCAGCCCAACCACCCTTCCTCAGTGTAGTTGCAAGTTAGTATTGTGTTGCCAGCTGTGGCCAGGATATGTTTACATACTTTTTATTAGCTTCCATTAAGGTCACAAATCTTATCCATTTTCTTGCTGTATCAATAATCAAGTTCAGTCTTACATTTGGCTATATTTTGCTGTGTATTCAGTTGTTTCCACGCTGCAGGCTGACTCTACTCAGCTGCATGCATCCTGGTTGCTGCCAGCCTGCATGCATTGGGTTTTTACTGCATTAAAACTAGGGAGCTGATAGGTGATGAAGACTAGAATAAGTCTTGTGAGGAGCAGCTGAGGCGACTGGGGTTGGTTAGTCTGAGGAGAAGGAGGCTCAGGGGAGACCTTAGGTCTCTCTAAAACTACCTGAAAGGAGGTTGGACTGACATGGGAATTGGTCTCTTCTCCTGGATTACCAGTGACAGGACAAGAGGAAATGGCCTCAAGTTGCACCAGGGCAGGTTTAGATTGGATAGCAGGAACCATTTCTTCCCAGAAAGAGTTGTTAGTCCTTGGTCCAGGCTGCCCAGGGCAGTGGTGGAGTCACCATCCCTGCAGGGCTTCAAAACGCATAGAGCTGTGTTCCTTAGGGCCACGGTTTAGTGGCCTGGTGGTGCTAGGTTGATGGTTGGACTTGCTGAGCTTAGAAGTCTCTTCCAAACTTCATGACTCTGTGTGTGCCATGGTGTCAGGCTGTAGTCATGGTAGGGACCTGGATCTGCAACCTACAAAGGTATCCTAGGGTCTGTCATCTAGGTAAGACCTGAATGGGCATCCTCAGTAGGTCTGAATGTGGAGGGAGAGGAGGGAAAACACTAACTTGAAACCTGAAACTTAAAAAAAAGTGAATATATGGAGTAGACTTCAAAGCAAATTATTGTTAGCTTTCTGCTTTAGGTGATGATTTTCTCTATAGATTCAAGGGTTGGAAGCTGCCTTTATGCAGTTTTTAAATGGCTTGTTTTGCTTTTCAAATGGAAGCTGGCTAGAATGCATCAGATCTTTAGGGAAGGAAGAGTCATTCCTTCTTGACTGGCCAAGAAACAGGAAAGCCAGCAGCTGCAGAGGCAGCTGGAATTGCCACCCTCACAGATGGAGTCAAAGTGCTTGGCTGTAGCTGAAATAGGAAGAAATGAGTGAAAACAGAAGGTAGATAAGGACAGATAAATAACAAACCAGAAGTTATGTCGTAATAAGATCTGAAGATTTTCTGCATGTCTGTGGGTAACACAGCTTGGTGGTATCTTCAGGTCTTAAAGAAGGCTGTGTCTACTGGACACACTTTAGAAAGTGTAGTTTTCTCTGAATAGGTCTATAACAAAGAAAAATCTTGAATGTTGGGTTAGTTTAGAAGCAGATCAGACAGTGACCAGCAGCAGCCTCTTTAAAGAGTACCAAAAAAACCCAGGAAGACATAAGATGATCTTGTCCCTAGCACAACCTTCTAGCATTTAACAGTTTAAGATCTACTGGTCCTACATAACTAGTCCTTTTTCTCCCATATCCAGGATCTGATTAGTTTGCATCAGTTCTTAAACTGAGTTTAGGTTAAAGCATCTCAACTGACTTGAATAAGATTACCCAAGTGTCTAAGCAGTATGACAGTGGAATTTGGGACCTCTCAATTTCTCTTAACATTTTTTACTGGAAAATTTTAGTAGTTTAATAAATCAGTTCTGAGCAGAAATTTTAACTAAGACTTTGGTTTAGCTTGCTAGGATCAAGTAGAAATGACTTTTTGGAGGTCTTTGTACAAATTCAGACCTTTTTCAACCAAAGGAAATAACCTATTGACCAAACAGGAAGATAGGAAATACCCCTTCCATTTTAGACTTTCTTCATAGCTTCTTAAAAGTGCTGTGGGAAAGTAAATTTCATGCCAAAGAACTGAGGCATGTGTTAGGTACACACACTTTTGTGCTTGTAAGAAAGCTGCTGAGGGAAAAGGGGGGAGGAAAAAGGGAAATATAATATGCAAACTTGCACTAAGAGAACGTGCTTTTTTTGGGACAGATGAGGTTTTCAGAGAAAAGCAGAAATATAGCTTTTGGATCTGGCCATAGCTAGAGATTAAACAATCAGGTTTAGAATACAAACAGTTCATGGACTTCCATGTCAGTCAGGACCTTAAAAAGGTTCCTAATAAAAATCTATCTATGGACTCCTAGGAAATGAAATGCATATTTAAGTAAGCAGTGGTAATTATACAATCTGTATATGAATGACCTAGATTAAAATTGATCATAACTGCCACATATTAAACTATAAATATTAAACAGAAATATAAACCATAGCCCACTTTTAAAATGAAAAAGGCTAACCTTTTTCAAAGTAATCTAAAGGTAATTACAAAATAGCCATGGAGATGAACAAGAATGCATGGGATCACCCAAATGGTTGTGAATCAGTTCCTCTGCAGGTGAAGTCAAAACACTTTCAGAGGTCAGAACCTCACCAGTGAGACTGTTTTGCCTCAGTGTAAGACTGGACAGCTAGTCTACATCTTCCCAACACCATCTCTAACAAACCTGATACCAAATGCCAAACACTGAATCTTGATGAGCTGGGTGACCCTCACAAGAGAAATGAAGAAGAAAGAATAAATGAAAGAAAAAAGGTTACTCAGATCTGTACATATAAAAAAGTACAAGCTGTGGAGGGACACTGTCTTAACTTAAAGGATTAGTCACTAACTAATCCTGCCTAACTGCTGCAATCAGTCTCCAGTTTAAGTTATTCTTAGGGTTGATAATGGTTGATGACATCCAAAGTTCCTTGCAATAGGGTATTTGCCTTATGTGTTTAGTTCAGTTAAACTCAAATCCCTGGATATCCATCTTCTGTCAGGCCCTTAAAGGAAGCCCAGTTCTAACTTTAGGCCTTAGCTCTGCTTAGAAAGGATTGTGGGTGAATGTCAAAGTTCACAAGGATGTCCTCTTCCTGTTTAGTGAATCACCAGGTTGAGAGAGATCTTTGAACCTTTGATCCCATGTGGAAAATCACATATTCCAGTGCTTTGCCACAGATCAGGGCTTCCAGATAGGACATTTGTCAGATTTACAGCTTAAGACAGCCTGAAGTGAGGTAGCCAAACCTCCTCTACACCCCTGGAAATAAGAATGGACTTCAAAATCACTCTCTTGAAGAAATTCCACTGTTTTGGACGGAGAAACAAAAGCGTGTGTTGTTCTCCATATTATATGTTCTCCATACTTACTGCAATATTGCATGAGAAGATAATTTTAGACTGGGTTTACTTTAAGGGAAAAAGTCTCCTCTAAATGAGAAAACAGGGATTTCTTTCTTTTTTTTTTTTTTTTCCTGGAATAGTAAACTACAACCCATGTCCAAATGCAGTGACAAAGTGACAGCAGAATCCATGATATTTAGAATTTTGTCACAGTGGTCCCCTTCTGCAAATGTTTGGGTCTCTGCATATTTATATTTCTTGTGCTTCATGCCTTGATATGCTTTATGTGGCACAGCTTTTGCGCTCCATCAGTTAATGCTGCTCTTTGTAGTTTCTAGTCAGCAGGTTCCCAGTGCTTCTTTGTTTCCCTGTTTGAATGCAATACATACTCATTTTCCAGTAAATGCCAATTTACATTAGCTCAGCTGTCCTCATGACATAATTTGACTTCAAGTTATGCAAATGGCTTCTCCCAGATACCTCTGATTAGCTGTAAGAAAACAAAAAAATACAACACTCCCTTATTGGTCCTGAGATAATCAGGGAGAAATCACAGTTGATGACATAGACTGAATTTGCTTCTCAAATCTGAATTGTCATATTTTCTGCCACAGGACCTGGGAGCACTCTCTGCAGTTTACACCTTTCCTTCCCTTGAAGAGCTCTTTAACCACACAGCTCCATCAAATCAAACATTTCTTTTTATACAGACAGTATCCAGACAGCTAGGGATCCCTGCTGACAGCCTAAGAGAGGTGGCAGCCTGGTGCCTGCCTGGTGCTGAAGATACAGCCTAGTCAGTCTTACTGGAAATAGAGAGGTGTCAGAAAGCTTTCTGAGTGGCAGCAGAGAGAGAGAACACTAAATCAGACCTTCTGATTAAAGTGACATTGTCAACTGATATCAAAGTGACAATTCTAGAGATCAGGAATGTAGACTAGATGTATTTTTCAGTGAAGTTTGGCTGCCTTGCCTCACACTGAATTCTTCCTGTCCCTCCATCATCACTCAGTAATTCATCATATTCCATCTTGCAAGTAAACAGGGACAAGTGAACTTCAGAAGGCTCCACATTGGATTCAGTTTGAGGAAACAGAAAAATGTTCAAAGGTTGGCTTATTCAGGAGTTTGGTCTCAATTACATAATACATCTTGAGTCCTTGATTTACCAGGACTGGTAATCTTTTCTTCATGATCTCCAAACTTCTCCATACCGTTGATAGGGTGAAGAGTAGGTCATGCACCTCTGCATAAAACCTCTGTTTTCAGAAACAAGACTCCTGCCTGATATTTTCTGTAAGAGAACAAGGAATGGTAGCTGAGCTTGAGGTCATTCATTGCATAACAACCCCAGACAGAAACACACACATCAAAAGCACCCAGGGTTTGGATTTAACTTGTACAAATTCTTGATGTTGGGAATTCAGATGTGGATCTGAAGTTTCCTGTTTCCTTTCAAGGGGGATTTGTATCTCCCATTCAGATGAGGTCTACAATTCCCCCTAAAATCAAGTATTTTTGCAAAGTCAAATGAAACCATAAGAGCAATAGTGTGAAAATTGAGATATTTCAACTTAAAAGGTGAAATGAATTGCAGGTTTGGTGAGAGAGGTCAAGAAATGAATTTTTATGGGGTAGCATTGCATAATCAATCATTCTGAGATTCCTTTGTATGAGGAACCAAACCATGGTAGTGTAAATGTATCTCCCATCACATACCCACAAGGATGCCTATAGCATAGGCATGATTGTGGGGATGGCAGTAGCTATCTTCCCAGGACAGGAAAGTTAGCCCGTATCCAGGGGGTTAAAGAAGGAGGAAAATCTTTCCAAACTTCTTTGGTGTTTCAGAATCTAGCACAAATTGAAGTCACTGAGGGACACAACCCAGTCACACAAGGGAGAGAATTGTGAAAGAAAGTTTAGTGGGGTACAAAACCAACAAAATAAACACCTTATTCCTGGTCCCCACTGACACTTTATTTTCTAAAGGGTGCCTCTATGGAGGTGCAAAGACACAGTTTTTGCCTTAGTAATAGAAATTATTCAAATAGAATTGTCCCTTGCAGTGAAATGAAACATTACGGAGGTTCTCTAAAGCTGCATAGTGTCAGTCCCAGCCACTTGGAGGTAGACTAAGTCATTCCACGTGAAAAAGCTGAAATATGTATGTTCAGCTTTGACAGTGAGAATCTGTATTTTCCTCAACAAATCCCTAAGGGATACTTATGTATTTATGTCCTGGTAACTCAGCCTCAATAGGAGGGGGTATTTTCCCTTGCTTTTCCTAACAGTAGGGGGAGTTTACTTTTGAATTAGTTCATCTCCACTATGCATTTATTGTTGTTACTATATTATATGAAGCACTCTTCTCCAGGCAGATCAAATGAACAGGTACTGGGGACTCAGAAATGTTCTATACAGGCAGAGGAAATTCCACTCTGCATTTTAAAAGTTGCTTTTGACCCTATCACAAAGCAATTCGTTCTCATGACATAGACACTCTCACAGCATAGCAGTCTACTTCCTAAAATCCCAAGACCAAAGCATTCTTACCTTACACACAAATGTTGAAGTAAAGCCAAACTTTTGATCTCAAGGCAAGAAATATCAATTTATGACAAAGTTTTGCAACATGATGACTTGAATTCCACTATACCAAATGCCTGCTGTTGGATGCACTCATTTTTTAGGACAGACTTTGGTGGGAAGGGAAAGCAGTTGTTCATTGCAGTCTTGATTCTATGGAAGCTGTACTGGTGATGAAATAGTCACTAAGTTCTGAAAGTGAACAACACGGATGTTTTTTTGAGTCTCTAGTCTCATGTGGAAGGCTCAAACTGCTCAAACCACGACCTGTTCGCTTCCCTGTATGTATGTTAAACTTTAGCCTTGCATTTTGAAAGCACATTCAGAAAGTATAGCAGAAGAGAGCTAGACCTCTAAACCACTGAAAACCAGCAGTCATTCCACAGAATCTATAGCTTTTTTTCTTTCTTTAGAGGTAGAGCAGCACCAGTGAGAGAAACTGGCTTTAAATAGATTCTTTGTAGTAGTTTTATAAACCAAATGTGATGTCTACTTAGAACAATCAGAGGATCAGTTACCCAGAGGACTAGTTTCTGTTGCTATTTTTGTCATTTTTAGGTGCATAAAGGTGAAATACAGTGCAATTTGTTTGGAAAGCACCTTTTGGAAAATGTGAAAAATGGCTCTTGCCAAAAGTGCTTGCTTTTGCCTCTTTATTTTTGGCTTATGCTATTCTCTTCCTTCCTCACCTGCAACTTCTTATTTCTGAAAAGCCTCTCCTGTGACAACAAATTAGTTTATTTTGGTTTTCTATCCTCCCATCTCTTCAGCTTATCTCTGGATTTTCCTCAAAGCTGAAGTCTCTATTTTTTTCTTTTTTAAACTGAACACACAAGCAGTCTTTGAATCTATGTCCTTAAAAGTTCCATTTTCTTTTTAAGGGCTTCTGGCTTTTTGTTTTCCTCTTCCTGTTACTGGAAGTAGAACTTCAACACTGAAAACAGTCTAAACCAACTATAACAGCCTGGGATTGAAGAACAGAGGTTGCTTCAGAGCATGGGGTCTGCAAGGAAGGTTTCAGCTAAAAATGAAGTGGTAGTGTTTTGCTCTTTCAGGTTTGGGGTTTTTTTCTGGTGCTATTAACTTTTATTATTCATGCTTTTGATATCTTTTGTTTGTTCTCTTTCAGTGTTAGTACAGATGGTACTAAATAATAATAGCATTACTGGCCACTTAAACTGATAGCTTGGCAATGGCACACTAGATCCTTAAATAGAAGTTGGCCAGATTGGATTATTATTACAATGTGTGTATATTTTGATGATCACACTTCATGATTTTCTGCCTAGGTCAGCATCAATCCTGTTTTATTATGAGCAATATTCATATCCACCATCTAGTGATAAAATTACAACAGTGATTTGATGATTTTTTTTGTATCATGGGGAAAAGAGACTTGTATAAAAAATCTAAACTGCCTTTTCTTAACTAAAGCTTGCAATTAGACAAAGTGTGACTCAGAGGTAGGAATAATCTGCATTTTCAGTTTATTCTTGTCTGCTGAGTAGGTCAGTGGTAAACAGATGCAGTTAAATATCTGCATGAGACATTGCACCATTTGATCAAACGAGAGACTAGAGAAAACACTGTTCCACAAATGCTTCATATGACATCACTCGAAAGAAAGACAAAATTGACTTTAATAATGAATTCTTCCTCATATGAGTATTATTTAACTAGTGTATCCTTCAGCAGTTTCAGTACAGAAAGAAGCAAAGCACAGGTCTGATTGCTGTTGAACTTTGATGCTCAGATGATCACAAATATGGCAGTTTCTTCTCTATACCTCTATATATATATATATATGTGTGTGTGTGTGTGTGTGTATATATATCTCCATTCATGATGGTTATTTTGGTTTAAGTAGATGACAGAAGTTCACTTCAAGCTTCCATTTAGATGGAAGAACCAACTTGCTCATGGGTCTGAGTCAAGTCCATGAGAAACACTGATGAAATGGCATCTAGGGTGGACACCATGCTTAGTTCAACAAGGCAGTTCAACACAGTCACTGGACTCCTCAGGCACCTGGATATAAGCAAATTCTGAAATGATTTGTCAGATACTGGATTAAGTGATCTCTTCAGCTATTAGCTAATCTGCTGAAGGACTAGGAACTCTGAAATTCAAGGAGTAAGCTGAAGAAGGAGGGAAGAAAATTCCTATCTTCCTCTGTAGGAAAATGAGAGATAGTTTCAGTGGTGAAATAGATAAGGTGAAATATATTAAAATAGACTTTCTGCAGCATGTCATAATACACATAAGGGAGCTGCGAACACATTCATTTATTTAACAAGAATCATTATTTTTGACTCTTAGCAGGGAAATTACAGTCACCAGTGCCCAAACCATAAATGACTTGAGATTTGGAAAAAGATTATCTGCTCTCAATCTTCATTGTCTATTTGATGAAATAAGAAACTAATAATTCTAGAGGTATTGAAGTATTTAATAATATTAAGCTAGATATTAAAAATCTTTCTGAAGAGAGCTTTAAAGAATTCCTGTGAAAGTCTTGCAGAGGACAAAGCTGATCTAAAGACAACTATTCATATTGTTTGGTAAATTAGCTCCAAATACAAAGTAAGTATTTGATGCAACTAAAACAGATGTTGTTGCAGCTGTGGTGGCTTAATGGTATAAAGGTGAGGCAAGGTTTGTAGGAAGAGGCACTGGTTTCTTATTGGATCAGCAGGTTTAACTGGAAAATGACTCCAACCTCAAATCTCATGCATAAAGCCCTCTTTAGCTGAAGGACAGCTTTCAGCAAGAGAGGTAAAAAAAAAAGAGCAGGCCAGCAACAAAAGAGGAGAGAGGAAAGGTGCCACAGAATAGACAATATCCCAGTAGTTAGATCTGTCACAAGAGACAAAAGAATTGCATCCCTTCTTATTTTTGAAATGGATGAGTGCCTTCCTATCTGAGCTCTTCAATATTCACAGAATTATTAAGGTTGGAAGAGACCTCTAAGCTCATCAAGTCCAGCCAACAACCTAGCAACAACATGCCACTAAACCATGGCCCTAAGGACCACATTTAGGTGCTTGTCTGAGTTTCTACACAGAAATGAAGAAAAGATGATATGCACAAGGCTTCTCTTTTTCCTTTTCTGAGTGTATATATGCTGATCTCATAAAATAAATTCTGCTTACAAACTTACCTGAAATAAAGTTAAGTATTCTTTGCTGAATGATTGTCATGCAAAGGAAGCAGCCATGGTCAGATGGAAGGATAAAGTAAACGGCCTGAAATCCTGTCTAGCTTTTCATTTTTTATAGTTCTGAGTAGATTTTGGGGACTGCTGGAGCCCAGTGCCTTGGTTTCTATGCAGTTCACATGCCAAACTCTCCCTCCCTCTCACTGTTGCAACAAGAGCTGATGTTGCACTCAGATGTCCTCTCTCCTACTCTAAGCTGTTATTATTAGCACATGGAATTTCCTCCTTCTCCTCTCTTTGAAATCTCAGAATTTAATACTAGGGGGAAAAAATAAAACCCAAACCAAACAACAAACCCACCCACCAACCCTTCTTTGTTATTTAATCTCAACAGAGCTATTTGCCAAGAACCTTTTCCCCCCTTTTCTAGAGTTTCAGGCCAACCTTAGCCTGCACTTCACAAGATCTGCTCTCATTTTATGACTAGGAGCTGGTCCAAAGGCATCATTCATTCCAGTATCTATTGCCAGTCTCAACCTCAGGAGCTTCCAGCTTCTTTCCTTTGTCATCTTCTTATGTTGCCTTATTTAAGGCATTTTCCCATGAAACTCATAAAGGACCTTTTTGCAGTGAAAACTTGAGTATTTTTGGTCCTTGTATGGTGAGATCTCTTTCAAATATGATCTGATCTTCTTCCCATTATGTTCAGTGGCAAAATCCTGATGTATTTAGAAGGAGCCAGCCCTTATTCTGAAAACAATGCACTATGATAAAGTATTTAAACTACTTTCAGAGAAAAACAAACCTCAGTTTGTTATTTTAGCAATATAAGCAAGCAAACATAACACAAAATTAAACAATGATTTAAGCACTAGGCCTCATATTTTCTTCTTCTCTCTTTTAACAACACCTGAAAAAGCCAAAGGGCACAGTTCCAACAAGTTTAGGAATTGGATTGCCTAAAAACTACAAATCTGGCCCCAGTAAAGTCACTCAAAGAGGAAGAGTCAGATATCTGTGCTTTAACTGCTACTAATGGCTCTAAGTCTAAGCTCTAAAGACTTCCAAGGGATCATGCATGGGAACTACTGTGAGTTATGTACCTCAAAAGGATAATAAAAGCCAACTAAGAATACTTGGAGCAAATCACAAAAAACCTACCAAAAAGGTATAATTGAGGGTGCTGAGTTCCTACCTTCTGCTGAAGCTGTGAATGCAAGGTCTCTATGCCTCCAGAGGCTTTTGAAGGAGCTTCACTAAGGGAGAAAGTTAAGATACCCAGACAAATCTATAATCTGATTCTTTATTTGTCATTAGCAGACCTTCATCTCTCCTTCTTCTAGTCCGTTAGATGTCAAATGGGGTTTTTCTGTAGAGAAAACACAAAAATAAGTGATCATAGACGTAGCCTTTAGAGTTAGTTCCAGATCTGGTCCTTAGGGACATGGTTTAGTGGCATGGTGGTGCTAGGTTGATTGTTGGGTTTGATGATCTTGGAGGTCTTTGCCAACCTTAATCATTCTGTGATTCTGTTCTCAGCCTTCTTCTACATGCCATAGGGAATTTCCTAATTTCTCTATATTTTTTTGTGGCTCAGCTTTCAGAAGTGCCTGTTTCTTCCCAGCCACTGTGAGTTACTCTTTGGAGACTCTTGGGGTATCTTCTTGGCTGTGTAGGAAGCCCAGCAGTTTCACTACAGCTCTCTGAATCACCCTAGCAGAGCCAAGCACAGGATTTTTAGGCACTGAGATGGTACAGTTGAAAAGGCCAAAGTGGCTTGTCTGAATTTTCCATCCTTTTATTAGAAGAGCAATGGTGATTTGGATCTTCATGTGCCACGGTGAGAATAATGTCAGTAATTGTCATTAGCTGGTCCCTTTTCAAACAAGAATGTGGAACAAATGGATCATGAAAAAATAAATTATAAATTGTACAGGTCTTATGGTAACCTAAGTCCCTGAAGGCAGGGATTGCTCAACAAAAATTTTTCCTCTTCCCCTAAGAACAATCAAGCAGAGCATTCAGAATTCTTTCCCCAGTGATAATAAATGATGTATCTTCATACCCAAAGACCAAGTTGCTGCACCATCCCTGTGAAAGCACTGCAAGGATAAAAGTCCCACTGGATTCAGCAGTTCTCTGGCCTGCCTTCTTTAAAGTAAAAAAGGAGAGGTCTTACAAAAAGTCAGGGAAAAAATGGGTTAAAAAAAATAATGAAACCATCTTAACTTCAAGGTAGCTCCCTAGAAATTTTAGGGTGAAGACAGATGTAGAGCTCATTTGATAATTTTTGTGGGGGTTTCTTTGTGCCTCAGTCCATAAATATTAGGGCTAAAAGACCAAGTTTTTGCATGCTGACAGTGATGCAAATAGATTTTCTTGACACAAAATAGGCTGCACTTAAGAGATCCTTATATGGAGTTCTACTTTGGAATGGTAATCTCCATATTAATTGAGTTCTTGGTACAACAGATGACATGACTCATGCTCACATCTGCTTTTTATATTGACATTAACAGCTGAGAACAAGTCCTTTAGTGGCCTACTTGCATAATTCTGCTGCTGGGTAGTATCATTATAAAGTGTGATCCCCTAGGGAAAACTATAGACTATTTCTACTCTACTCTAACAACAGCTGAAGGATTTAGTTCCATCAATCTATGGTTGAAAGATGGAGAGGGCAAAATGTTGTCTTCATTGTACTTTTCTGCACCTGTTTTCCATATTCCTATGCATATTCTTCCTTCCTAGGGACTTTCTTTTTAACCTCTATATCTGAAGTAAAGTTAGTTATGCATCTGGTAATTTTACAAAGCATTGCTAATGTATTTCCTTAAAGTAAAGCTTTCCTAAACTGCAGAAGGCATCACAGTAACAGAGAAATTCAGTGAGATCTGCATGTCCACTAAACTTTTCTGTCATTAAAACTTTTTCTATGTTATCTACAGTAAGGCTACCACTGATTTTTAGCCTGTGCAACCCATAGAAAATCAATCACCCCAGCTACCCCTTCTATCTTTAGGAGGCTCTGCTCACACCACTTTGCAAACCAATGACCTTTAAATCTTTTTTTGTGCTTGCAGACATTACTAATGAAAGAAGTGACTTTCATTACAGAGAACTTCTGCAGAGCCTCACCAAGGAACTCTGGCACTCTCATTTCCTTTTAGGCTGTACTCATGTACTTTACTTGTAGGGGATTCACCAAAAAAAAAAGCAGCTCTGCTGCTAGAGTGCTTCAGCATGCACAGGCACCCAAAAATTTCAATGTGAAGTTTAAGTAGGTGCCTAAATTTTCACTACTGTGCATGCTGAGATTGTCCACCAAGCTGGCTGAGCTGCAGGACTCAGTGCCTAAGGGTGTTAAGAATTCACAGGTTGGGCATGCCTCTAGCACAGTCCCTTGAGGTCTGGTTTGATCTGGTAAGCTTTAGAGTACACCTAATACATCTTGACAGCATGAAGGTCAGCCCAAAGCACTGGAGCCACAGTTATTTCTATTCAACAGAAGTGATTATTTCAGGTTCCTTTCCTTTCCAGAGCTGCTCAGTCTTTTAAAGAGCTTACCAAAAAAGCGAACTGTGCTGGCTCAGTGATGGCCATTGATACACTCCTGTGATTTCTGTCCAGTTTGGAGGATTTTGTATCACTTGGAATTAAAGAAATAGATTGATCCAGTTTCATCTGGCAAAAAAAAAAAAAAAAGATAAATTCAGTAGGGGACTCCAGCCACAAGTCTTGAATTCTTACAAGGCATAGATGGTTTAGTGGCATACTGCTGCTAGATTGATGGTTGGACTTGTTGAGCTTAGAGGTTTCTTCCAACTTTAATGATTCTGTGCTCTCCTGGCATTTCTGTTTTGATTAGCATTGCATCTCTCAGGTTGCCTGTTAGGATACCATGTTAGGGAGGATAATTTTCCCCCCCCTCAGTGTGTAAATATGCTCGTGTAAATTCAGAGGTCTGTACGTTTCTTACTATGTGACTGTGAACAGGTATTGATTAAACTACATTTAACTGCAGGTGCTACAACATTCAGTATAATTTCTAATGGGCTTTCTGTGGCTGCAAAGACCTGGCATGGAGATTTTGGTAGACAATTAGCCTCAATGAGTCTTTGCTTCCAATGGGGATGTGATTTTATGACATTTCTTTCGTGAAACGTTAGTTGTGCAGCAGATAAGTCACTGCATCACTGAACTAGATTCTCTGTGTTCTCCCCAATTAAAACCTAAACATTTGTGAAATTAGGCTTTGGTGAACCAGGGTAATCACTGGATTGACCCTAGCATGTATGGATATATTTAATTTTTTCTTTGGAGGAAGTCTGAAGTCCTGATGTAAACTATGACCTGGGAAGCTTATCCTTTGCTTCAACTGGCTTGCACAAAAACTACTTTTACAATGATCTATTGGAGAACTGTGCTCAGTTCTGGGCTCCTCAGCACAAGGGTGACCTGGAGCTCCTGGAGTGAGTCCAACAGAGAGCCACTAGGATGGTGCCTTCTATTTCTAATACAAAGACTGTTTCATGTCTCACATCTTAATTTATTTTTTTTTAATTGTGGGAGGGAATGAAGCTAGAAATAGTAGACACTAATTATAAGGGCAGTTTGCATGATGACAGGGAGATGGGCAGATCTTCAAGAGCCAACAAACTGGTGACAGGCCCTTATACAAAGGGCAGCCCTTGGCCTTGTCTCCTCTCAGTCTTGGGCACAGATAAGGATTTTAGGGATTGCCATTCCTTTCTGTTCTCTTAGAGCTTCTGAAAAGAAAACAAATTAGTAGGAAAAAACCCCAGAACAACAGTTCCTTCTGCTAACTACAATTTTGATGCAGTTTTCTCTGGTTTAGCACTGCATAAATCAATGATTTAGGATTAGTTGGTTTCAAACAAGAGTGCAGATGTGGTGCTGAGAGACATGGTTTAGTGGTGACTTGGCAGGGCCGAGTTAAGTGGTGGGACTTGATGATCTTAAAGGTCTTTCCCAACATAAAAAATTCAATGAAGCTAGGCCTAAGGCACTGCTGAACTCTCCAGATTTCTTGTTAGGAATCCTATGCAAAGACTTGGAAAAAACTGCCTGAAGTGCTTCACATCCTCCAGCAGTTCTACACAGAGCAGTCTCCTTGGAAGAACAATATAAAAATCAGCTATCAAGCTGCTGTTATTAATCCTGGATGACCAGGAAAAAGAAGGTTCTGGAAACAGGACAGAAAGGGTTTGGTTAGCCTGGCTGTACAATCCAGCTGAAGCCAGCTAAAATTGAGTTTGGGGCAAGACACTGATAGCATTGTGCCATTACCAGGCTAGGTCCAAATCTTGGTCTGAAGTCTGTTTTATTCAATACCTTCAAAAATGCTGATATTAACTCTGTTCTGCTTTTTCACTATCACGGGGGTGGAAGGCATTCACTGTCCCAAAAGAAGCTTTCACCATAACTTTCTGCAGAGGATCTGCCTGGATAAAGAAGGAGTCAGTGTCAGGAAAAGTGATTGGAGTCAGTAGGGTTGCATGAGGCTAGACACAGATGTAGGGAAAGTACAAGGAGCCTGGGAGAATATTTCCAGGAGGGGAAAAAACCCAGTTTTGATGAGAAGCTGCATGCACAGACCACATTTGCTAGCATAGCCTGAATAACAACAGCTGGTAAGATAGAAACATGAGTGTAAGAGTGTGTGTAAATCAAAGCTCCAAGCTGCCTAAGAGCACATTTGGTCCCAAACTGATCCTGTTAAAAAGGAAAGCACTCATTAGCCAGGTTAAACAGGAACCATAGAATTACAAAGAGGCTTTGCAAGCAAAGCTGAAGTCAAGTTGAGAAATAGTATAAAAGGAGGATGAAATTTTGTAACAGTTACAGAGACACCTTGGAGTGAATGAGCAGCAAACCTTTGACACTTCTGAAAGTCTCCCTGCTGGCATCACAACTTGTGTTAAGGCGCCACAGAACAGCCCTGGAACAGATTGCTCAGAGAGATTGTGGAAGCCCCATCCCTCGAAGCTTTTAAGACAAAGCTGGATGGGGCTCTGGGAAACATGATCTAATGGATGGTGTCCCTGCCAGGCAGGGGGGTTGGAACTAGATGATCTTGAAGGTCCCTTCCAACTCTGACAATTCTATGATTCTACAATCCTGCATGCAGTTGGTGGCATGATGGTGCTAGGTTGATGGTTGAACTTGATGATCTTAGAGGTCTATTCTAACCTTCATGATTCTGTGTGATTGTCCATATGGGGTGGGTTGAGTAGATCTGCACCTCAGGTGTGTGCAGGTGACCTCCATAAGGACTTCCTCACTGATGAGTGGATTAGTAGCCTGTAGGAAATGACATGAAAATACATAAATCCAGAGCACCATCATCTCTAACAGCAGGCATATACAAGTAGGGGAACCCAAACCCTCCAGTCCAAGTCTATATGATTGTAAATTTTGGACTCTAGCTCTGGAAAGCTGTTTAGAAATCTGCAGATGTTCATTAATATTTTGTAAATGTCTACAATGCTGTTGGTGACCCTGAGTTTGAACAAGTATAGCTCCTGATCTGTCATTAACAGATCAGTAAATCACTTTGATCATAACTTGATTGCAACTATGTGAACTGAGAAGCTTTCCACTGAGACAGAGATTAGGACTGTCAGCTGCTGGGAGAGGTAGAAGATGAATAGAGAAAGAGGACAAGATTGGCAGAAAAATGGAGTGGAATCAGAAGAAACAAGACAGATAGGACTCCGGAGGTGGCTAAAGGGGGGATTTGGGGTGAAGTGAAATATTTTGCTAACTTTCTTCCTTAGAGTCTAAAATAAAATCTAGAATTCCCCAAATTCATATCTGCTGTTTAAGAAAACATATCACACCCCATAGTATTGGTCCAGCAGGAAAACACCCTGCTGCTTATGTCATTTAATTAATTCATCCAAGGAGAAGAGAAATGTGGGGTGGTTCTTAAGGTCCTAATTTTGTTAGTGAACCAAATAGGTGCCAAGACCATGCCAATGATTTGGTTTTACTTCTGTTACAGTCACACTCCATTTCCTTTCTTAGAGAAATACGACTGTGGGTGTGAAGTTAAGTTGCCAAAAATTGGGACCTGGCAGGACCAAGGTTACCAGTATGACCTTAGTTTAGCCACCTTTCTCATATGAATTGTAGTCTTTAATTACAGGATCACACACTCAGTTTTCTCAAGAGTACTCCTACCTGACACAGTGCATCAAAAGCACTTAATTAGCAGCTGTTCAATATATTTTGGGTATTTTTTAGCCTCATTGTTCAATATGTTGCCCTGGGCCTTATTTAAAAAACATTGTTCAAGCTCTGCTCTGAAAACAAAATTACTCATTTTCTCCTGGGCTTTTCTATTGTTCTCATCCCCCCCCAAGAATCTGAGTGCTGGGCAGACAATTCATTCATCATTGTAAAACCCCTGTGTAATCTGAGGGCATTATCTACTCTTAGGAGATAGAGAGCTGAGACACAGATTAAAGCCAAACACATTGGGTGGCCAAAGTGAAATACTTCAGGCTGTCAAAATTACATTTTAGCATTCCACAGTCTTACATATTGAATGGTTAGTTCCCATGCTGGCAACTGAAAACATTCAACATTTTGCAAAGGAGACCTAGAGGTGCAGACCAGGCACCCAAAGGTGAAGAACAGCTTTGAGTTTCAAATCATTGCATCAGTCAGCAGGTGATGAGCAATTCCATTGTGCATCACTTGTCTTGGGGTTGATTTGGGTTGATTTCACTCTCTTGTTATCTTAAACAGAGGAGGGCATGAGCACAGTCTCCCACCAAGACAAATTATGCAGTCAAGTTTCCCAGATCTGGGGAAATGACAGGGGTCAGCACATCCAGAGTGCAGATGAGCTTCACCCTGGGAAAACCACCTACCTGATAGTGGTGTCTCTCCTGCCAGGTAAGGATGTATTTTATGTCACATTGGGGCAACTGTGCGTTAGCTGGTACCAAAGTCTTGAAAAGGAAATAAAAAGTGGTCTGTGGTTAAAAATTTTATTATAATATTTAGAGACAGGACATAAGGGATGCATGGAGGCAGGGGGGGTACAATGTCAGTGGAGGTGTTGTGCCACTTCCAAATTTTAGCCCTTTTAGTGGCATTTCCTTATGTAAATTAATATGCAAATGGGTACATGGCCACCAATGTAAGCAATATAAAACAGATAAAAAATACCAGCACCAATGAATATGAAATGCAACTAGGAAAAAGTCACAACCAACTCGTTGCTTTTTGTAGATAGAGAAAATCTCTTGAGCATTTTGATTTTGCTAAGCAGTAATATGCAAAGCTAAAGATCCATTTCTTATTGCTTTCAGGCACATTTAATCTTGAGCAGCCTGGACAACCAGTTCTTCTGGGCTTCAGAATCGTCAGAAAAGTAGAACAGTTTCCCAGATTCCTTGTTAGGGTTCTCTGCACTACTCCAGCTGTGTAGTCACTAAGATCCTCAGCAAACTTTCTAGCCTGCCATTTGACATCAGTCTCCACACCTTGTGTTTCCACCTAAACAATGTAAACCTGCTCAGTTTTATTTTATCTACTTAGTAGCTGTGTAACGTAATAACTAAGGAAAGCAGTTACCTCACTTATAGTATATAGGTTTCCCAGGATAATTACAATTTGCAGCATATGTCTTTTCCTCATGTGGTTTTTATGTTGACAGCCCTCAGCTCTAGTCATCCTTTGACCTAGGCATTGGCTTCTCCAAAGTTTCTAGTGCTGGAGAGGTGGGGAGTTGTTTTGAGCTAATGGTCTAACTCAGCTAATTAATTTGTCAGTAATTAATTTAATATTAATTTGTTGAAACAACCCTTACATTGAATAGAGACATCTACAAAAATCTCAGTTCTCAAGGCTTTGGGCAAATCTGAGGAAATAAGGGAGCAAGAATAACTGAACATGCAATCTCTACCAGTCTTCTCTAGCACATATAGACATATGAGGGTCTTTCCAAATGAGGCTCTAGTGAGAGCACAGCCTTGTCCTCTCCAACAAGGAAAAAACCAACGATCTCCTGAGTACCCTCAGCAATTCTTCAGAGTAAAACTCGCCCTGTATAGGACATACAGAGTGTCCCTACAGCAAAGGTGCCAAAGCAAGCACTGGGAAGGTGATTGCTCTTCCTAAGTACAGAAGCTACACAGATATGTCATTATCTACACATATTGAAGAACTTCGACTTGAATAGCACTTCTCCTTGATAGGACAAGAGGAAATGGCCTCAAGTTACACCAGGGGAAGTTTAGATTAGGTATAAGGAAAATTTTTTTCACAGGAAGAGTTGACACAGTGGCCCAGGCTGCCCAGGGCAGTGGTGGAGTCACCATCCCTGGAGGGTTCCAAAAAACTAGATATGTGGTCCTTAGGGCCATAGTTTAGTGGCATGGTGGTGTTAGGCTGATGGTTGGACTTGATGAGCTTAGAGATCTCTCCTAACCTTCATGATTCTGTGATCCTGTAACACTGGAAATAAAGTAAAAGAATGACACCTACTGAGGCACCAGAATAAATAATTTAATTTGCAAAGCTACAGACTACATGTTGTGCCTAAATGAATTCAACAGCTGAAGACTGGAAAGACCTATTATAGCACTGCAGACAGCCCCTGTAGCATTTCAACTTCTAATTGCTTCATGTAATGCCAAGCCTGTCTCAGATTTCAGAACTTTGGGCTTTTCTGATGTAAAGTTACCTTCAGTGAATTGAATCAGTTCTGGGAGAGATTCGGCAAAGAATTAAATGAAGGCTTTCCAAATTATTCTCCTTGCTCTGGGTTTTCATCAAAACTGAAGTCTTTGCACAGAAGTTCAGAATGTTCTTCAGCTTACTTCCTGAGAATGAATAATTCATTTCAAAATCACTTGTTTGGTATATAAAATTAGGATGATTAATAATACAACATTACTTTATTAGGGTTTTTTCCTTATTTAGAGTTCTTGTATTCTTTCTGTTGAGCTGTTAGTCCTTTGACTTTCCTCTTTGCTGTCACAACAGTGCAGGTGATGCAATTGTCTTGGGCATTCAATGTTACTGCTTAAAATATCTCCTAGCAAGAATTAATTTTTAAGAAAAATTGTGATGTCTTTTTGTTGTTTGTTCAATTAATTATTCACCATCATTACTAAATAAAAAGCACCTGTGGTGTATTTGCTTTTTCTCCCCATTGTAATTCAGTGATGAGGTCTCTTAGTTGATTAAAGGAAGTTCAGTTCACAAATCAAGGTATTAATCTGGTGTATAAGAAACTAAAGCATAATTCTGTGCTCTTCCACAAACCTCCTGTGTGTCCTTGCGGCTGGTCACTTGTCAGTAATCTGATGGTTCCAAGATGAGAATTCAAATACTTTCTGCCTGCCCTCTTCTTCTCTATTTCCTGCTGAAAACACAAACTCTGCCCAACATGAATCGTCATACAAGGCATCATATGTTAGGGAATATCCCTTTGGTTAATTTGGGTCAGCTCTCCCCTCTCAATCCCTTGTCTTCTCCCAGTCTACTCATAGAAAGTGGACAGGGAGAGAAGGACAGAGAGGGAAACAGAGAGAGAGTCTTGATGCTGTGCAAACACTTTTGAGGAGTAGCTGAAGTTTTGGGGTGTTATTAACACTGCTTCAGCCAAAAAGCACGGAAAGTTAACTCCATCCTAACCAGATCCAGGACACTTGGGGAAGATTTCTTAGGCAATGTTGTTTCTAACTAGATGAGATGTTATCTGCATTGAAGCCTGAATGATACCAAAAGAGTTGTTTGTCATCCCTTTTTGGTTTTAAGACATTTATGAATGTCCAGCATCATTTGTAGGGTCTAACATACTGAGATGTTTCTATTAGGTAAGATGGAGATCTGAAAGTCCTATGCAAAAAGGGACTGCCAGTATTGGAAGGTATAAGAAGATACCCTTAATTTTTAAGGGGCAGTGGACAAGTCACAATGAAAAGTAGAAAAATAAAGTGATTCTGTGAACCAGAAGATTAACCTGCATCTCTTTGTTACTAACTACTGAAGTGAAAGGGTGATTTGAAACTGCTGCTACTCTGTATCCTGAAGCCTTGATAATGGGAAGAAGGTATGTAGTAAACTGTTTAATAAGAAAATTATAGCCTTTTCAGAAAATGGGAGATCTTTTCATTCACATGACAAAGAGACTCTTCTTTAGATCTTACAAGTGTAGGGAAAAGCACTAAGCCATCATTTCTCTGACTTTTATCTTGATTATTGGGACAAGGACCATCTTAATGAGCATGCAGAACTGAGAGTTTTGTTTTGGATCATGTCTTGTCAAACTAGACCCAGGCCAGAGGGTTCTGTGGCTCAACACCATTGTCATGAAAACCTCACCAACAAGTTAATACATATTATTAATTAATTACATATTTCCATTGCTGACCTTAAAAGCATTTAAAGAAGGCAAATTTTAAAAAAAAAAGTTGCCAAGAAATTTTAAAGTGACTTTTATTAACCTTTCTTTCCAAACTAAAAGTGATTTGTTCTTCAGTTGATTGCCATGTAGTAAAACACTCAATGGTAACTACCTAGGTTGTATACTGACATGCACTAAAGTTATCCTAGGACATCAGTGTTAAGGTATGGACACACAAAAGTTAAGATTCAACAAAACTGAAGGAGAATACAGAATAGACAGGGAAGGATCCTGACCTGGTGGAGGAAGCAGTCATGAAAACCTTAAAAAAAGAAGAAGGAATTCCTAAGAAGGAATTTTGGCTGGTTATTTGTTTGGGGACCCACTGGCAAAAAGGGAAAACATACCATTTCCTGCACTATTCTCCAAATACTTCTTTTTAATGAGGTGCTAATCTCAGTCAATCAACAGAATCACAGAATTCTTAAATTTGGAAGAGACCTCTAAGCTCAGCAAGTCCAACCATCAACCTAGCACCACCATGCCACTAAACCATGGCCCTAAGGACCACATCGCCAGCCTTAGGCAAGCTGCCATTTAGTGGTTGTAGCTGTATCTCACTAAAGGAGAGGCCAGAAGAAGGAATATCCACCCTGTTGTTTCTCTGGAATGTCCATGGTGGGTGAGGATGGAAACTGAACTGACAGAGCCCTGTCACAGTCAGGAAGGCTATGAATTGAGCTGGAAGGGTAACAGAGCAGCTTTGTCCAACTGAAAAAGGCAGCATTGAAAGCTGACTATATAACTGCCTCTAAAAAAGAAATCTTAGACAGGAACTTTACAAGTAGGGCAAGGGATCAGGGACTGTATTGTTTTCATGTAGATATACTCCCACAGTTAATAAACTAAGGAGAGAAGATACTAGAGCACAGCAGAAGCCATAAAGAAAACCTTATTTATACATATCTGTCAATCAAATGCTCTACTGGTAGTTTGAAAAGGTGACCTGCTTTCTTGGCCATTAACACAGCAAACTTGCCTCGTGGGGAAAATGAATCTGAGTCCAGTTGGCTAAATAGAATAGAAACTTGGCAGGGGAGATCTAATAATGACTGCAACAGTGTTAGGGAAAAACAAGGAAGGAAAAAACACAATCTTCCAGTCCACTTTGGAAAACCAGCTATTTTTATGTGCCTAAAAAAAAACAATGAATACCTAAAAAAAGAAGAGTTGATGGGATGTTATTGTCCTCCAATTTTACTGAAGTTCAAAGCATCTCCTGCCAGTAACTCCTTTTATTTTCCCTGATTTTACTGAGCCTTTTGCTCTGCTACTCCAGGACTGCGAAGCTACTAAGTACACTAGGGTAGAGGAGATAAATGGATCATTGACACAGTCAGCTAAAGCCAGGACTAAAATTGTATTGCACACTCTACACGCAAAAGATTTGGGTGTTCATTCTGATTTTAACAAAGCTGTAAAACAAAGCTTTTTCTTTTATTTGGCAGAGGGTAACATTAAGAGACAACGAGGAACAATGCCTTATATACCAGATTAGTGTCTTATATGCCAGATCAATGTCTACATTAATTACATGAGGAACAAAGATATTAATTTCAAAAGACATACTTCCCAAGCTATATTTTTCTTTATCTTCTGGAGATTTGTGGTGGGAGGCTCTTGCCACACTTTGTCTAAGTCAGAAGAAAAGTTTTTAATATGGTTATTTTTCCTAAGTTCTTCCCACTTAAGGTTTTTTAACTCCTATATTTTGTCCAGAACAAACATTTCCCAAGTCACTTCTCATATGCTAGTGATACTGATGAATGTTACTAAAAGTACATTAGAAGTTATTTGCTGTTCAGATTCATGTAATGAACTCAATTCTAGTGCCTACATTGACTTTATAGGCTAAATCCTAGAATGGCCCAAGTATGTTCTCCTCAGGTCCAGGCCAGTGAGTTACTGTGCACATTCCTCATGTTATTCCTCATTCTCTTATTAAAGCCCTCAGCATGCCAAGAGAAATGTGAACAGTCAAATAAACAAACTTTTGCTGTATTGGTTACATGAGAAAAATAATGCTAAAGCAATTACTTTAAAAATCTCTCTCCTTTTGCTTTCCCACATAATGACCCTAGAGTTTTAACTAGTAGAAAATAAATCATGTGGAACCCATATTGTTGGGACTTTATCACACTATTGAAACTCTTGGCAAGTAGAGAATTATTTTTTTATAGAGCAGAAATTAAATTAAAGTCAGAGACTGGATTTCTTTGGTATAATAGGATAATTACATGAATCTCTACTAACTCTTACCTCTATCTCCATCTTTATCTCCTGGGCCTTAAACCCATGTTTGTATATGAAACTACTGAATTTTGGGGATAAAGTTTTGAGGTCATTCTCAGTGAACCAGAATGAGAAACTGCACAGAATTACTGGAGAAACCCTAGGAGGTAAAATCTAAATCCTTAAGGCTATTTCAGGTTCCAGGACCCAGCAGGAAAAAGCAACATATATAAAAATGAATATGTATATATATAAAATCTATTAAACTGTTAACCCACAGAGGCAGCTGGATTTTAACTTCTAGCACAGCTAGAAGTTGTGGGGAGCAAAGATTTTAAGGCACAGCACAAGTTTAACTTTTATGAGCAGAAGGCAATGCTTTCTAGATGAAACAGTGATGCCAGATTTGCTGGCTATGATTAGCTATGTATCACTTATCATTCAAGCTCACAGAAAGACTTTGAATAAAAGTTAGTCTTTTTTTTTTTAGTTATTGGCATCTAGATTAACCCTAGAGGCTACCAGCAGCTCTCTAAATCTGCACCAACTGATCCACAAAAAATCACACTTGTCTATTTCAGTAGATGATTACTGTTACAGATGGGGTTTAAGAAGGACTTGACAAACACTTCAAGAGTTTAGTACACAAGAGAAGCATGAAATAATTATATTTTTAAGTATAAAGCAAGACTTTTCTCTTTTCTTTTTATTCTGTCAGTGTGGATTAGAAATTAGACCACTGGGAAAGCCAAAAACATGTGGAAGAGTGGGATAGTTGTATAAGTAATAGCAATGACAGCAGTGCAGCTATGCTTCATGATCTGACCTCAATGCCAGCTTGAGCTGTTACAGGAAACTAGACACAGACCAATTCCTTGGTCATCATCTGGTCATAAGAACTGGTCACAATTTATTATTGCCTCCTCAGCCCCATAATCACCATCTGTGTTTGCTCATACCTTGTTCTTTTAACAGCTATACATGTGTATGTATGCACCATGGTTAAAAAAATCTATGTGGTCTTTTTTTAGAGGATGGTTGACAGGAAAACATGGAAAATGTGATGGCAAGCAACAACAACAAAAAAAAACAACACAGAGAAGCTTGAGAAGAGCAGAAACAAAGTTTTGTCTGTGTCAGGCTTAGGAAACATCAACTAAGCAGGGTGTCCTAGTGCCTGGCTCTTCCTGCTCTGTGCATGAGTATGCAGAGGAAAGGACTCAAGGGCAGAGCCCACACAGTGATTTCCTTCTGCTTTCAGAGCCAGCACCCATACAGCATCTTCTGAATGCTGATGAACTTGGTTATCTTCTTTCCTTACAAGACCTCCATCTAAAGAGGGCCCACCTAAAAGCTGCAATTTGCCCTTGTGACTTCTCTCTTGCTTGCAAAAACACAAAAAGTTCAGTGACTTCTCTGGGATAAGGTAGAAAGAAAGATCAGGCAGGATTAATAGCTCACTGACATGCACAGGAGAGGAGATATAGTGCAATGAGGAAGAAAATGGTTTTGCTGGAGACACCACTGGCAAACACCATAAAAGGGAAATGCTGCAAGATCACAGCCTGACTTTTAATTGTGACTCAGAGCTTCTAGCATGAGGTCTGCTTGCCTTCTTCCCCCTCCTCTCCACCCCACAAAAAATATTATTAGCCTATTAGCTTATTAGCTCTAACCATCACTCAAAAGCTCTTTTGCAGTGTATTCCAGTGTTTTCATGGGAACAGTACACAGATTCTTCTTGCTCAGCAGCAGCATCTTCCAGGGCAGAAATATGAACGTTGTTTAGAATATACTCAGAAGATTGCAGACATTAAAGTCAGAGAAGATTCATTGATCATGAAGCCCATTTCCCTAGTCCCAAAAGTACACTTTCTAGTGTTTCATACAGCATAATGTTAAAAATACCAGTGGTGAATCATCCTCCAGATTTTCTCAGGAGAGAGCTCCTCAGCAGAACTCACTTTTGTGGGCTTTTTGTTGTTGCGGTTTGGGGTTTTTGTTTTGTTGTGGAGTTTTTTTGTATCCTATTTTTTTTAAAAGTCTTTATTCTTACAGCATTAAATATTTCTCTCTTTGCATGCAGCTAGCAACCTTCACACTTTTCTCACCCATCAAATCCTTCATGCTCAGAGTAAGGCTGCCCCCTACCCCTCCATCACACTCCCATATGGCTAAGGCACCAGCTCAGACACTGAATCTGAGCCAATTTGAGGTGCATCTGAAGACCATTCCCTGCTCTGCTTTGTCATCACACGCCTAATTTAACACCTTTAATCCACCTTCTAAACCCTCATCACTCCCTAGTAATTAATTTGGTGTTCTTCTCTAAATTCTCTCCAACTGATCAGCATCTTTCTACTTAACATACTGCTGAATGTTGCCCAGTAAGCATGTCTTTAATTTATGTTCTCTGGTAATAAACTTCCTGTGACCCTATCTTATTTTAGGTACTGCATGTATGTGTAGGTGTGGTGCTTGAGGACAGGGTTTAGTGGTGAGCATGGTGGTGTTAGGTGGATGGTTGCACTGGATGATCTCAGAGGTCTTTTCCAAGCAGAATAATTCTAGGATTCTATTTCAGAAATGACACCGTTATTGTTTATTGGACTCAAACTTCAGCTTTGCTATTTTTATCACTTATTACTCTCAGCAGAGAGAAAAACCATCAGAGCCCAGGATAACTATGACTTGGCATTAAAGCCTTCCACTGGGGAACCATCAAACCCAGCAGCATTTCACCTAAGCCCATGGAATTATGCCCAGACACAAATTTGTAGCAAATAGGTGCCTTATATTAGAGAGAGTCTGAGCAAATAACAGAAGAAACTCCTGGTGAATGTTAAAACCTGCTTCTGTTGCTAGTTATTTTAAGTGTGACAACTTTAAAAGCTCTGTAGGACTTGACAAAAAGCCAACTCAGAGAGGGAACTCTCACTTCATTAGCAGGACACAAGACCATAAAGTGTCTTCTGATCGCTCGCTGCCTTTTGCTCCTTCAGCTTCCATTTACTTTTCTCCCACCACTTCCTCCAACCAGAATTTGATACTTCCACTATTTAGGATTTCCCAGACAAGAATTCCTAGAATGATGAAACAGAGAAATCCCTTTTTCCCTCCCTCTTGTGCCAGTTATGTATGTGCTTATAAAAGGCCACGGAGCTTTGTCACAGGTTGGCTCCTTTTTCTGTGTTTGAAAAGTTCAACTATGGAAGTCTGAGTGGATAGGGAAGATATTGGACATTTGGCAAGAATTGCTCTCTAAACTGGAGTATATATATTTTATTATCATAGATGCTCTTTTCCTGCTTGCTAAGGAAAGTTCTTAACTTGTACCACTCAGGTATGTACGCTCAGGGAGATGTGTTCACATGCATAGACACATATATATATATGTATATGTTCATTCGTGTTTACATATACATGCATATATGTGTGTGTGCATGCATATAAATATCATATAAATGCACAAAATAAATACATATAAATAATACTTGTATATTTATATATAAATATATATACTAGAAAGGTATTTACAGGTGTATGCTACCCAGGTGTGTGTTACCTCTGCTCATTTTCTGTGCAACCGATTGGAAGTTATCATTCTTCATAAAGCTTCAGCTGCTGTGACTGTGACCTTGCTTGAGAAGCTCGTTTTTCATTTACAAAGCTAAAGAAAAGGAGATTTCTAACCCTTGGGATGAAAACCTTGAGGATGTGCAGTAGCCTTAAAGACATGAAGTAAATGAATACCAAAGATGGGGAAAAAATATTAAAACATGAAAAGAATGCAGCATTCCTTAAAATCTCAGATTTTTACTGACTTCTAATTTTAATTAATGCTTGGTTTTCCCTACATTCTGGTCAGCATCCATGATGTCCTCCTGAAGGAGAAACTTATTTTCACATGGGAATCTTTCTTTACTTCCACAATATGCAAAAAATAACTATCTTCATCAAATACAATGTGATCTGCTTTGCCCTTTCTCTTGGTGGGCAAGGGTTTGAATGTCTTTAAAAGCTATACTTGATCCAGGGTGAAGAAATATAAATTTCTCTTTGTAAAATGTACATCTATGTGAAATGCTACAAAGATAATTGGCTTTGTTCTCTTGTGTTAATTAGAGTTTTCAGTAATTTGGATTTTTGCAAGTTGATGAGTAACACATCTTAAAGTCTATCTGGAAAGGTACCCACCAGGTTCCAAGAAAGTTTTTTTTCATGATTATAAATCAATTTCCTCTGAACCAGAAATTTTACCAGCTGCTGTAGTTTAGGTAAATGAAATCATCAGCTAAATCCTACTTTCTAAACAATCAGAGTTGTCAAAACAGGGCCTAGAGATCAATCAAGTGAATTTAAAGATGGCTCAATCAATCTTTACAGGCTTTTTCTTTTCTCCTCAATCTGCAAAGTGCTGTCCTCCCACAAACCTTCCCCACCTTCAATATTTTTCTGTTTGATTGGAGTATCATACATCTCTACCTTTGTGCACAGTAAACTAGAGAGAAAATGCAAAGAATGGGAACAAACTGTCTACACTTGAAAAACAGCACTGGAAAAATAACAAGTGGGAGCACAGGGAATTGGAACTTGCTGCTTCAGAGGTTTGGAGGACATAAGAGTGAGATAAATCTTTGTGTGGTTCCAAGGGAAGTATGGCACAGTTGGAGCAAGGCATGCAGATCCTGTTGTTCTGACCTTCCTAGAGTAGTCCTGGCCCAAAACCCATCACTGAAGTGCTGCTACAGCTTCATGATTCACCAGAGAGAGCATACGACTGACTAGTCACCTTGCCATCAAGTGGCAGATCTTCCTTTCTAGGAGCTTTTTTCATACTTTATGGTGTTAATGACTCCTTTACCGTTTTATTTCTATTCTGAAATAGAATCATGGAATCATTATGGTTGGAAAAGACCTCTGAGGTCATCAAGTCCAACTGTCATCCAAATGTTTCATTGTGTTAAGGACTAGCAAGGTGCTTAATAATAGTCACAAGCCCCCAAGGACATTTGAAGAAACTATTACATAGTAATCTGCATAATAATGAAAATAATGCATATAATTTATAAGGGTTTTTTTATTGTGTGGTGCTTTGAAATATTGAAATATGTGACAGCATCAGTGCTGAAGTACTATGGATATAGGCATTAAGAACTGTGACTGATTAATAAAGAATAAGTAGATGCTCTGTAAATTTTATGAGAAATCTCTAAAAATGCCACAAATAATCTAGAATTATAAAAATCAGAACCTTTTCTGGGTGAAGAGAGAATCTGACACAACATATTTCCACATGCTGGACAGGGAGCTGGACCAGAAAATATTCATTACAAATTGAATTTAGAAAATCTGCATTTATTTGCATCATTTTGAGTTCAGCCAAAACCAAGGGCATTAATTTTCAAATCTATTATATTTTCCATGTCATAGAACCATAGAATCATAGAGTTGTGGCTTAGGAGAAGAGACCAACCCCTATCTGGCTTCAGCAGCCTTCCAGGTAGTTGCAGAGAGAGCTAAGGTCTCCCCTGAGCCTCCTCTTCCTCAGACTAAACACCCTTAGTTCTCTCAGCTGCTCCTCACAAGACTTGTTGCCCTTCTCTGGTCACACTCCAATGCCTTAATGTCCTTCTTGTAGTGAGAGGCCCAAAATTGAACCCAGGATTCAAGGTGTGGCCTCATCAGTGCCCAGTACAGGAGGACAATCACTTGTCTGGTGCTGCTGGCCACACTATTTCCGACACAAGCCAGGATGCTGTTGGCCTTCTTGGCCACCTGGGCACACTGCTGCCTCATCTTCAACCGCTGTTGACCAGCACTCCCAGGTCCTTTCCTGCTAGGTAGCTTCCCAGCCACTCTGCCGCAAGCCTGTAGTGTTTCATAGGGTTGTTGTGACCCAACTGTAGAACCTGGTACTTGGTCTTACAGAACCTCATCCCATTGACCTAAGCCCACTGATCCAGCCTGGCCAGACCCCTCTGCAGAGCTTCCTACCCCTAGCCAGATCAACACTTCCTCCTAACTTGGTGTCATCTGCAAACTTAATGAGAGTGTATTCAATCTCCTGATCCAGATCATTGACAAAGACATTGAACAGAGCTGGCCCCAGCACTGAGCCCTGGGGAACACCACCTGTGACCAGTTACCAACTGGATTGAACTCCATTCACCACAAGTCGTTGGACTCAGCCACCCAGCCAGTTTTTCACCCAGTGAAGAGTACACCTGGCCAAACTATGAGCAGCTAATTTCTCCAGGAGACTGCTGCAGGAAATGGTGTCAAAGGCTCTGCTGAAGTCCAAGTAGACAACATCCACAGCCTTTCCCTCATCCACTAAGCAAGTCACCTTGCCATAGAAGGAGATCAGGTTAGTCAAGCAGGACCTGTCTGTCATAAACCCAGTCACAGGAGTAGGCAGAATCACTTTCATGTAACAACAGCTTGAGTGAGAGAGCTGAAATGGAACACAAGAGCAAAAGTTACTTAAAAACAACCTCAAATGGAGACAAAATTGAAAGCACTGTCTGGATAGATATCACCAGTATCACAAAGAAGAAGGATTTTATTTTAATATGTAGACACTCAAAGCCTCAGAGAAATGCTGACATGAAGAACATTGTGACATGTTTTGACAGGTTTTGTAGAAGTCGATGCAAAATGAAGGTTTCCTTTTTTATATACCTTCAGCATTAGATTGGGAATAGGCTGGGAGGTTGACTGGTAGACCTAGGGATAAGGAAACATGATTAAGAATACATTAACATTTGTGAAACCAATATATTGACTTACCAGGAACAACAATTTCACACACTTGTGCTAAGCAAAAATTAAAACATTAGCAGAAATTGAAGCTTACTAGTTTGGGGGAAATAAACATTTCACCTGATCTACAAATGTTCCTAAACAAAATCATGTTAACTTCATATTTAGGTCAATATACACTGGGGTTCCCAGAAGCAATATTTTTAACTTAAAATTCTGTATCAGTAGTGTTTCCTTTAAATCAGGATATCAAACATGCACATGTAAATTTTCTATTCTCAGAATCATAACAAAGAGAAGAAAAAGTCTAGAGTTGTGATGTTTCTTTCCAGAAAATAAACAATGCCAACTAAACATTTCAAATCTGTGGCCTTAATTTTCATAATTAGGAAAGTATAGATATCTCTTTTTATCTCTGGTCTTTCTTGCAAAAAGTACTTTTAAAAGCACAAGGAGTCACTAACCTACCTGAAAACAACTAAAATAATCACAGTATCATGAAGGTTGGAAGAGACCTCTAAGCTCATCAAGCCCAACCACCAACCTAGCACCACCATGCCACTAAACCATGTCCCCTGCAAACCTTAATGATTCTGGGACTGGGAGTTGACCTTAGTTGATCTTATTGTTGATCTGTATTGGTTTATTTATAAGCTTAGTAATGGATCTCCCAATTATTACAATAAATTAGAGAGTTCCTGTTAATTACTGGCCCCCAGATGTCTCCCATATTGTTTTCTCTATACAATAGAAAATACTAAGGATCATGGAAAAATCAATGCAAACAAATGAAGAAGAGCTAAACAGTGCAGCCAAGGCATGCTCCTTGATTCATGCCCAAATCTACAGTGAATTCTTTAAAAATCAAACCCAAATTACTGTGATTTATACTGTTCCTTGAACAAAAAAAGCAACAGTTGCATGTAATTACATTCTGTCTACATTGCACACTTTTTTGTAACAAGGTATCTCTTGAAACATTTACTTTTTGCACTATTAGCTTTTTTGGCCTCTGAAAAAGTATTGCCTCCAGAATTCTTGTTTATGTTGCTGTGGTCTCCATGTCATTAACTGACTAGAATCCAAATTTCTGTGCTTCCTCAGCATTTTCTTCCTTTTAAAGTGCAGAATGAAAAAAAGAGAATGCTTCAGCCTCATCTTTATTCTTTGTTTTGTGCACAAACAGGCAAAAGGGTGAAGGACATTCTACATACCTCCATAGGACAGACACAGACCCATTTGTCTCTACAGTTACATCAAGTTTAACATGAGGAGCAGCTGAGGGAACTGGGGGTGTTTAGTCTGAGGAAGAGAAGGCTCAGGGGAGACCTTAGCTCTCTCTACAACTACCTGAAAGGAGGTTGGAGCCAGGTGGGAGTTGGTCTCTTCTTCCAGTGACAGGACAAGATGAAATGGCCTCAAGTTGCACCAGGGCAGGTTTAAATTGGATAGCAGGAACAATTTCTTCCCAGAAACAGTTGTTAGGAATTGGCCCAGGCTGCCCAGGGCAGTAGTGAAGTCACCATTTTTGGAGAGGTTCAAAAAGCATAGAGATGTGGTCTTTAGGGCCATGGTTTAGTGGCCTGGTGGTGCCACCTTGATGGTTGGACTTGATGAGCTTAGAAGTCTCTTCCAAACTTCATGATTCCGTGTGTTGCCCTGCAGTAGGAGTAGATCTGTAGATAGAAGCATCTATCATGGAGGATAAATTGCAAGTGTAAAGTATATATGCCTCCTTTAGACTAGCTCCAGCCTGATCCTGTGGGCTGCTCACACATTTGCAGTGAGCACTCCTTTGGTGCTCTCCCAGAGCAGGTTTTTTCAGTTTAGTTTCATCTAAATTAAAGTTGTGTAAGCAGCCTGAAACCACTCCATACTGCAAATCATAGAAAGGCAAGTGTGGGTATCTAGGGTTTTAACTTCAGAAAAGTACTGAATTAAACTAAAATACTCATTTAGTTGCACTTTCCCCATGGAGATCCTAGAAATCTGCTTTTAGCAAGGAATGACTGTGTTGTGGTCACGTTCCTATGTGCATAACATCTTATGGGCTATGTTCAAGCAGGCTGAGAAGGTAAGAGTTGCAGAGCCTTCAGCCAAGGTAGCTTGTCATGGTTTGCAATTTCTGTTTCCACTGTAGCTTGTTTCGGAGTCATCTTTGTGTGGATGTACAGCAGCTTAGAAGACAGTTGCTAACAGATGAAGAAGCATGATAAAGTCACCCAAGATGGAAATCACATTCTACCTATGGTCTGTTGTGTCCCAGACACTGCTAAAGACACAGGGGAAAGGTTTGCCAGTGTGGTCTGACCTTTTGTTCTCAGCACTGCATAGCATCAGTCCCAGCAGCTTGATAGGTGAGCTGACCCCTCCATTTGGAGTACCAAAGAGGTGATTACTGCCTTTGGTTCAGAAGGAAAAAGAGCTTCAGTCTGAATGCATAATGTATTCTGACTCAAATGTCTGGGATGAATATCATCAGAGCCTTCAATTCTGAGGGAATTTTCTCCCCTAGTTCCCTTCATAAACACTCTTGCTACTTTCAGGTCAGAGAATTCCCTCAAGCCACAGCCTCATTACTTCTATATGTTTTCCTGCTGCATCCCTTATTTATCAATATGAATCTTTGCCTGCAGGTGATGGACATTCTTTCAGTTGCAGGAAAGATCAATATATATTTTTTATATCTATTTTTAAGCAAAATCAGACCAGTTTAAGTTAAATATTTAAATGCAACAGAAAAACCTGCACTAGTAAAATTGTTCAGTGTGCTTCTTTTTAGTGCTAACAGCAGCATTTTTTCCCTTTTAGCTTGCAGACTGAAACCCAAGTTAACCTTGCCTTGGATGCTTCATCAGCTTGCTGTAAGTCTCTTCAGCTCCTTTACATTTAGCAGATTCATTGCCTTCACCTGAATTTTGTTCCAGTAGCAGGTGACATCTTAAGCAGGTACCATGTAACTTGGCTAATTGCTGACACAGGGGAAAGTATGAAATTAATCCCATGGTAAAACATAAACAATTAGAAAAAAGACTTGAACACCAATCAAGGGGGGAACTGGGAAAGAAACTTTACGCCTCTATTGTATAGTAAACATTGTATGTTTCATTTTTTGTGAATCAGGGATACCTACAGAGTTAAACTACAATCAATTAGTGATGTCATTTAATTTTGGACCAAATGCCAGTAGAAACTGAATCTCTTTGTTCTATTTTAAATGTGGAGTTTTACATATTTTGAGCAAACTGTATGAAATTATTAAAAATAATTTGAGGAAGGTATATGTCTAACTGCAGGAATAAAACAGAAGATTTTGTTTATGTCTGGAAATCTGGAGTCATTCAGTGTGTCTGCCTAATAGATGGATTTCAGATAACATACTGAAGTTATAATGAAGCTGAGAGTTCCTGGCAGAATAATACCTACTGCTTGGCAGGCTTACATGAGGGTAAAAGCTAAAGCTTAATGCCCACATTGATCTTGCCATGCACTAGTGGAGCAGGAACACCCAGAGCTGTATTCCTGCTTTCCTCTTCAAATGACTTTCAGAGTTCAAAGATTTGGTTTCAAAAATAAAAAGGGGAAAAAACAAGAAGAAAAAAACCAACCAAACAACAAAGAACTAATATATCAAGAGTAGTTTTTCTAGGATGCAAGAGAATCTATAAGTCATATGGAATATAGAAATGAAATTACAGCTGCATTTAACAGTACAGCTCTCCTGCAGACAGCCTAGTGTATCATATTTATTACAGCATCTGAATAAAACCCCCTCAATTACAAGCAAAAAGTTGCAAAGAGGATAGGTGAAGTTCATGCCATCTCCCTTTCATCTTATATCCTTGTCATTAGGGTAGATTGGCTAGAGGAAAGCAGAGAGTTCTCAGTTTACCCAGGAGAGTAGACTGTATTCTCATCTTGCTGCTTTCTTAGGGGTTTACAGTTGGTTTGCTTTTAACTAGCAAGAAACAAACCTTTCCTTTACATTTCAGCAGAAGCTACAGATAGAAAAGCATTTGATAACTGAAATGTTCACTATTTGCAAATTTAAATATTTCAGGAATCATGTACCATAAAATATGGTACAGGGAAAATATGTCTAGGGAACATATGTATGCCTGCATCTACTCATAACATGGCACCAACACAGTGCTGAGTATTGCAGGTGGAAATATTGATAGTCTAGCTTCTCACTTCTTCTGATTTTGGCTGCAATCTGTAGTCATGTCCTTGAGATCAGTATTAATGTCTAGAAAAGCCGAGCAGCTGAAGACAGTTCATTGCATTGATTATTTACTTTCATGTTTTAGCTGTAAAGGACTTGATTTCCAGGGCAGTAGATCCTGACCAGAGTTCTGAGTGCTCCTCAAAGAGCAAAGCATCTGCCTGAATCACCTGGTTTATCATAACTTACAGAAAAAAATAGTCTTTTGGTCATCCATTTCTAGCACCATGCTATAAGCTTCAGTGTCTATAACATCACCTGACTATAGAATCATAGGACCATAGAATCACAGAACGGCTTGGGCTGGAAGGAACCTTTAAAGATCACACCCCTCTGCCATGGGCATGGACATCTATTACTAGGTCAGGTTGCTCAAAGCTCCATCTAACTTGACCCTGAACACTTTCAGGGATGGATATGCACAACTTCTCTGGGCCACTTGTTCCAGTGTCTCACCACCTTCACTTTATAAAAATGTATCCCTATTTCCCATCAAAATCTACCTTCTTCCTGTTTAAAAGCATTCCCCCTTCTCCTGTCACCACAGACCTTGCTAAAAAGTCTCTCTCCATCTTTCTCATAGCCCCCTTTAAGTACTGAAAAGCCACAATAAGGTTTCCCTTCTCTTCTCCAAGCCAAAGAACCCCAATTTTCTGGGCTTTTCTTCATAGGAGAGGTGTTCCAGCTCTCTGACCATTGTTGTGGTTGCCCTCTGGACACTCTGTAACAGGTCCACATCTTTCTTTTCTGGAGAGGCCAGAGTTGAATGCTATACTCTAGGTAGGGTCTCACCAGAGCAGAGGGGGGAAATATCTCCCTTGAACTGCTGATCACAGCATACCTGAACTGCACTGATTTGGAGACACCTCCCAGATGGCATATCTGTTGGCCGTTCTGGGCTGGGGTTCCCTCTGCTTCATATTTTGATTGAAAAAAAGAAAAATAATCATGATAATACCCATGAATAATATTCTATAATTCATAATATAATAATATTCAATAATATTCATAATAACATTCAAATAAAGAGAGGAAGATATCACAAGAGACTGGTGCATATAAGTAAAAAATACCATTCTTGTTAGCATGGTGTTTTGTCTTGTATAATTAAAGTTATGCAGAAAGGACAGGGATATAGAATCATAGAATAGCCCAAGTTGTAAGGGGCCTACAAGGATCATCAAGTCCAACTCCTACACCTTAAGTAGTGCCTGATCTGCGTGAGTTCTGTTCATAACATTTGCACAAGATCAACCCCCTCAGAGTATGCACTTTGGAAGCAAGCGTTTGGTCCCATAAATAAATAAAACATAGTGGAGATATAGGTCTTGAAAAGATGCTGCCTTCTCATTTTTCACCACCTTGGAGCCTGGTATCTGCTCTAGTTGGTTGGTTTGAACTTGTAAGTCACAACAGGGCACTGGAAACATCCAGAAGAATATGATTCATTCTTCATATTTAAATAAATATATATGAATGTAGCCAAAGTGCTGGACAATATCATCAATGAATAATGTTCATATGATAAAGCATCATAGTATAATAAGAAAAGAAAATATCAGGGATTACATGAGCTTACTGCTGTAAATACAAGAGCACCTTGCAAAGAGTAAGAAAGCTAGTGCCTTAGAGAGACAAGATCAAGCCTACAGGATCACATGCATTGAAGATAGATTGACAGTTGGACTTGAAGAACTTGGAGGTCTCTTCCAACCTCAATAATTCTGTGAAGATGTCTTGAAGGCTTGAGATATTCTAGAATGACCTATACTTTCCTTTCACAATATATTCTCCCCTACTAGAGGAGGATTGCACAGAGCTCCATCTTAAAGAACATCCTCATTACTGGGTTTCTCTGAGCTGATCCTTTGCTACTTGGAACAGGGATATCAGCAGGTGGACACTACTTACCAGCTGTCAACCTGACTATTTTCAAGAATAAGTGCAGAAGGTCTATTTCAGAGTCCTCTTACTAGCCTTCAACTGAAACAATNGGTGAAGGAGGGGAAATTTAGGCTGGAGATTAGAAGGGGGTTCTTTACCCAAAGGGTGGTGAGGCACTGGAACAGGTTGCCCAGAGAGGTTGTGGAGGCCCCATCCCTGGCAGTGTTTAAGGCCAGGCTGGATGTGGCCCTGGATGACCTGGTCTAGTGCATGTGGTGTCCCTGCCCATGGCAGGGGGGTTGGAACTAGATGGTCTTTAAGGTCCCTTCCAACCTGAGCCATTCTATGATTCTGTGATTCTAGATAGCACAGGCAGAGCTGGAGACAGGACACCACTGGTTATACAACGGTCTTCAGCTACTTCTCTCTTCCTCAGAAGCTGCATAGTAAAATAACACCTCTAAAAGCTTAAAAAGGAGACTTATGCTTCTGTGTGACCTGGTCTAGGGAATCCTGCTGTGGCAGAGGGATTGGACTAGATGATCTTTCGAGGTGCCTTCCAACTCCTAATATTCTGTGATTCTGTGATTCCATAACACCTGACTTGAGGACACTGGACCACACATTGTATGCCATTTTTTTAGCAGCTGTTAAAGGCTGAAGCAGAGCACTGTTTGATTCATAGCTGCTCACTGTCACTCTCTATCTAAAAGCTTAAGGCAAAACATCTTTATGTCAAACGATTATAGCACCATTAATATAGAGACTTCCATACCTTAGTTGTCAGGAATTTCAGTTTTTGCTTTCTGGCTAAACAAAACCTTATTCATCTCTTCCTTTAAGCCTTTTTTTGTCTCATACATAGTGTGCTCCCAGAAAACCCTACAGGCAAGTCTCCCTAATATCTCCGTGCTTTGAAATGCCAGTGGTGTTCATTGCACCATGGCATTGCATTTATTTTCTGCCTTCTAGACACACATGGGCAGACAATGTGTCAGCATTTCAGACACCACAGAAGATGACAAGTGTAAGGATGCTATGACTAGAACTAGGCTACTGTGGGCTCTCTCTGCCAGCTGGCTCAGCAAGCCTTGAAGCCCTCTCCACAAAGCTGATCAGATGATGAGCTGGTCCTGCAGTTCTGTCCCAGATTGACTCAAAAATATAACTCTAATGACTTTGAAATCCAGACTTCTCACGTCTTACTTATTTAGACTGGAAGTTAGAAGGAGGTTCTTTACCCAGAGGGTGGTTAGGCACTGGAACAGGTTGCCCAGAGAGGTTGTGGTTGCGCCATCCCTAGCTGTGTTCAAGGCCAGGCTGGATGTGGCCCTGGGCAACCTGGTCTAGAGCGTGGCATCCCTGCCCATTGCAGGGAGCTCGGAACTAGATGATCTTTAAGGTCCTTTCCAACCCAAACCATTCTATGATTCTACTTCAGTCCTGCCTTTCTTGTAGCTGTGGTTTGAAAGGAATGAAGAAACCTGAACTCAAGTATTTTGGGATAATAATACTAAAGAGCAACATTCAATTTGAAAATTTCTGTCCTTTTGCCTTGAGAAAAAAATTGTGATTAAATAAGTAAATCTCATTTCCAGTTTATTTACTTAATAGTAAATTTCTATTTACTAAAATAGTAATTACTTGAGGTGGCAGAATTGCTTCCATCCTCATTGCTGTTATCCTATTAGCCCTCTTACACTAATATGAACAGTGAGAACTATTTTATGCATTGTTCCAGATAAATATTTGCACTTTTTTCTTGAATCTTAATACAGTTCTCTTGCTATTGCTCACATTTTTTTTCTTGAACTCAGTAAACATTCCCAGAAATACAAAACCCAGGAGAATTCAGGCAAGTTGTCTCAGTAACCTTTGACACATGAAGAGTTCTCTCTTACTGAAGTATAGGAAAAGAGAGTGAAACTGGAAGTGTATTTTACAGCTAACAACTTCAAATTCTGAAGGATGGGAAGAAAAGTCTTCTGATTTGTTCCAGAAAAATCTATTATCCTTGAATACTATATTCAAAGCAGTGCTTTTGAAGGCTCTACACATAACAGAGAGGCATCCTCTGACTCTGAAACCACTGTGATTTCCTAGATTAATTTCATAGAATGGCTTTGTGCAGTCTAGAGAAAACCAAAAAAAGACTCAAATTGCTGTTTTTTCATGCAGCAGATTTTTCTAGTACTAAAGAAATCTAATAATAGAGCTATTTGAAAGAGATGTTTTGATTACTATCTTATTTAATTTATTTTTCTGTTGTTGAGGGATTGTCTTTTAACAAAAATAACTCCCAGATCTCTAATGAGCAAATTATTTTGGTTTCTTTCACTTTTTATTCCCCTGTTGAGCTATCTCTTAGCATTATGGAAGAGGCAATAGGTCCTAAATGGCAATTAAAGAGGTAAAAAGATCAGAACTGTATTGTAAAAGCTTAACTTGTCTGCCTCTATTCATCTTTCAATAAGATGAAAATCTGTGATGTTCAGAAGGTACTTCCTGGTTGGGAAGAAGTAATGCATAAGTGCAAAAAAAACCCTGAAACAACTTTTAGCAATGACTTCAACACCTGATATTAACATCCCAACCTTCTTCTAGGTTGATAACTGGGGAAACAATTACTCTGAGATCAAAAGGATTAATAACTAAGAAAAAAGTTTACTTTGGATGTTGTCTAGGAAGCCATGGGTAGAAATACAGCTGTAGAGTTTGTCAACTGCAACAGTATGTTGCCTGTAATGATATTCATCATGTCTAATTATGAGTTTCTCCAGGCATTTGACTATGTGCATATCTAAAGCCATTACTTAAAGAAATGCTGACTGACAAAACAAAGTATGCCTCATGCAGACACTGAAAAACACCCAGCTCTTGCAGGTTTGTCATCCTGATCCAAGAGGAGCTGGAATGGGCTCAAAATGCTAATTCAACCTCATCCACTTTTTATTTGATTTGAATGCTACCTGATCAAGGTGAAAAGAAAAGAACCAATCATTTCAGCTGGTTCACACCTAGCTAAGTTCCTCCAAAGAAATGAAACAGATGAAGTGTGAGGATGGTGCAGTGGTGATGGATGATAGGAGGTTAGCACTTGTGTACATGGATGCTTGAATGCTCTACTAATGGGACACTGTCTGCTATGCTCTAGCTATTTTGTAATACATAAGCAGCAATAGTGAAGGATTGTGGCTTAGGATATAATAAAATGAGAATCAACTGATTAACCTGGAAAATATTCCAGGTTTGACAATTAGGTCTGTGGGATAAAATATTTATTGCATAAGGTAGGAAGAAGAGTAAGAGTGTTACAGGCTAGAGAAAATGCCTTTGAATTGCAAAATGAAAATGAACTACTTATGTCATCCACATTAAATCCAAAAATTTCATGATGGCTTTGCTTCTCTGCAGGTTCTATTATAGGTATTATTTATTCATATGCCCCCAAGAATGAGCTTGGTATTTGATGGATAAATAGAAAAATGTGTCCCTGCTTTAGAGAGCTCACAAGGGAGGAAAGTACAGAGTGACTATTGCTTTAGAGTGCTTGTCTTTGCAACCTTAATGCTTTTTATCACGGTAGCTTGTGTATAATAAAAAGTGAAGCTTGAAAGTGCAGTTTAGTGATGTTCATTGGATAGCCTCAAAATATTATCCTCATTTTATAGTTAATATCTATAGAGAGGGCTCCATAGCTTTCTGTTAAAATTGTTAAGTGTCAAAAAGCTTAGGTCCGGAATGAAATGATTCAGCAAGTTCTAAATGACATTAAAATCCAACCCCACTTAATGTCTTACTGCCTGATTTACCAAATTCATCCAGCAGCAACTTTATGCCTTTAAGGTGCTGTGGACTCTGCAAGGGTGGAACCCTGAGGTAGATGTTCACTTGAAGATCAAAACCCAGCTACAGCATATAAAAACTAACAAGTTTGAGGAAGAAAGAACAAAAAGGAGCAACTCTCAGGCAGTGGAGCAGGAAATGTGAGAATTTGAAAGCTTGTAGTGTTAGTTGTCTCTGATTTCAGTGCAGATCCAATAGCTTATTTACAGAGGCTCTAGCAAGAAACAACAAGTGCTTGTACAAGATGTTCAGAAAAGTGAAGTCTTACAGAGTCACAGAATGGTTTGAGTTGGAAGGAACCTTTGAAGATCATCCTTCATCAGAAGAGCATCCATCTCATTGAACAGAGGGACCCCATTTTCCCTAGCCTTCATTTTCCTACTGCTTTTGCTTTTGTTTGATTTTAATCTCAGTGTTGAAAGCTCTTTCAGACTTATTTTGACTGATAGGACCCCCAGTGGATCGCAGTGAGTGTGTATCACTAGGCTTCAACACCTTATTCTTACTGATGCACTGTATCACAGAGATTTCAAGAACAGACAGAAGTTCAATTAACTTCTTATATGCTTGCAATGACATGAAGATAGATAAAAACAAATTATTTCTTTTATTTTCCACTAATTATCCATGTTCATACTAAAGAAACCAGAAATATCTTCTATGTGGCAGTACTGTAAGGTGCACTGAAGAGTTACATGCACCCCTTTATATTTTCTCAATGGAGTTTTATTAAGCATAGAAAATGATTTCAAGATGTGTTAAGAGGTAAAATTAGCAGCACAGCCACTTTCCAAACATCCTCTAAATAAGTCCAGAATAGCACAAAAACAATTTTCTACTTAAAACAAGTTTTCATTAGCCACAGAAATCACAGAACAATCACCTGCCAATGACAGAAGACAATTATCATCAACAGCAGCATGGCACTTAGTGTGACATAATTAGAACCTCTACTTCTGTTTTAAACCCTCTCCTACAATTCATTTAGAACCATTTCTCATCCTCTTGGTGGGTTGAGGCACACCATACCCAAAACATTCTGTTCAAGGCTGCTGATTATATGCACATTTGCACAGGGACAAGTAAGTTGTGTCACGATCCACTGGTTGCTCAGCTCATCACAAAGCTGGGTAAGATCTCATGCACCAGAAATTACCCTGACCACCTTTCAATGTTTTCCATCCTGCATTACTGTAGGATGCAAAAATTGGACATTGAAACCAAAAGGCTCCAAAACCTCTGCTGGTGAACCTCTGCCTTCCAGCAAATCTGGAAAGCAAATTAAAAGCAGTCAGGATAAGGTGGTAGGAACATAGAGGCAGGCTTAGGATTTATCACTCTGCTCCATGTTTATTGAAGCAAGGTATTTCCAATACGAACTCCTCGCAGGAAATCTGGTGGCATGGAGATTTTTCTCTGCTGTATCACTTGGTGCTCAGTCCCTGCTGCTTGCCCAGGAACCACTCAGAAAAAAATTCCTCAGCACAGCCTAGGCACTTTCTGCTCTCGGTTTGGAACTTCGGGGAAGTTTTTCTCTCCCGTGAACAGCTAAGTCTCAGTGACCACGTGCTACATCACATGCAAGAGCTGATTCCCTGGGGGAGAGGCAGGGGCAGCGGGGGGGAGGAGGAGTGCCGTCCACCTGAGCTATTTTAACAGCCCAGGAAACTGTTAAACACCAGAAAAGTTCGGTCAGGGAGCAGGGTGAGTCTTTCAGGCACGTCGCTGCTGTCTGTGAGGTCAGTCTCTTGTAAATCTCTGGGAATGGTTGTAACTAGGCTGAGGGCTGCTCTTAGAAAAACTGTGGCCGCCCAGACTGAGGCCTCATGCAAACATGTTGGTGTCCAGGCCTCTGGCTGTGAAGAGTGCCAGAGCCTTGCATTTGCAATGGAAAGTAGCAGAGATGACACCTGTGTCACATGTGAACAGGTGAATGATCTGCTCAGTATGGTGGCTGAGCTGAAGGAAGAAGTCACGAAGTTACAGACTGTAAGGGAATGTGAAAAGGAGATAGAATGGTGGAGCCTGAGAGGGGTACAGCAGGAGAAGCAGGGGATCCCATGCCCTCTTGCTGCCTGCAAAAGGATGACCCAAGAGATGGGGAGGGGAATGGAGGCAGGTCCCTCCCCAGAGAGGTGGGAGAGGCAAGGGAGACTCCTACCCACCTCCCCTGTCTTCTCAGTTCCCCATACACCACAGGAATGGGGCCGTTGTAAGAGAAGGCTGGGCAAAGGTGGAAGGTAGAGGCCTAAATGAAACAGGTGGCTGGAGGAAAGTTGATGGCTGCAACAGAAGGAGAATGACTTCCTCGCCTGCTTGTCTCCCCAGGTGCCTCTGAGAAATAGATATGAGGCCCTGCTGGAAGACAGCCAGTCTAATGGGGATGTGCATGACAGGCAACCAGTATCAGAGGTATTGCCACAGTCAGCTAGGCTTCCTGGACATATCACAACCTCTTCCACAAAGAAGAGAAGAGTTGTGGTTGTTGGAGACTCACTCCTAAAGGGAACAGAGGGTTAGATATGCAGAGTTGGCTCTCATCACAGGGAGGTCTGCAGCCTTCCTGGAGCCCAAAATAGAGATATTATTAGGGAACTTCCCAACATAGGAACACAAGAGACAAAACTTCATCTTTGCCTTCAAACACAAAGAGTCTGTGCCATCCCTACTCTGCTCCAAGCTCCCACTGCTTATGGAGCAGAACTGATACAGATAGGATCACAGTATGCACACAACCAAAACGCTAACTGCGTGTCCCTATTTTGTGTGTCAGAGGTGGCACCATGCCATCTTTTGAGCAGAAGGTGTCTCTGCTCTGTTGGAGGAGGACTGGCTCCACAGCTGATGTGTCAGTCTGTGCAGTAGAAAGAAAGGTCTAATTCAGTAAACCTGATCTTGATATTTTCTTGCTAAAAGCATTTCTCAGTATGTGCAGCTCCCTTTTATCCTTGTGTGGAAGAACAGAGAAGCACTAGGCACAAAAATGTTCCAAGTTTAGATCCTCAACCCTCATGCACAGTTCAAGTGTTACTTTTTTATAAGGTAAAAACTTAGCCTACCTATAAGGTAAAAACAAACTCAGCCTATGCTAGAAAGTTTGTTTCTTCATCTTCTAGATATCCAACATCTAGGACACTTGGCAGTGATAGGCAAACAGTTATAATAAGGTCTGCAACCTCCTGCGAGAGTGCTTATCATTTAGGAGACGGGGCAGCAGGTGCTTATAATCTAGGAGATGAGGCAAGGGTGTTTATAACCCAGGAGAAGGGACAACAGATGCTCTCAGACAAGTAGAGGAGGATAAGCTGAGAGTTTGGGTAGTATAAAAGGACAACTGGGGTATTTTTAAGTGTTTTGCATGTGTACTTGGAAAAGTAAATTTTAAGAGAATGCAAAGTAGATACTTGAAGATACAACCAGCAGAGATATTTAGGTATTAGCTGGAATGCAGAATGAACTGAAGGAACAAATTGGAGGTGATGAATGATTGCCAAAACAAAATAGTCAGCTCTGGGCTGAGCACATCACATCTGTGTTTATTCCAGGGGATGAAACCAGAAGAACATCAAAAGCACAAATGGTACACCAGCAGTGCACCATTGAATGGCCATCAATGGGTCAATGGGGGAGATTGACATGGTGTTTGCATTTGTTGTCGTTTGGAGATGGTGTTACAGGATTGCCAGTAAGTTCTGCATGAGGACAAGAGGGAGCCAGAACAGTCTGTCTTACTTCCCTTTACTAAATTTGTAGGTTACTTTTCTGTGGACATTGTGATATAACCAGATGGTGCTGCTTGAGGAATATTTGGGTGGTCAGGTTCTTTGCAGCACATAGTTAAATTAAAGGACTAACAGAATTGCCTTCTTAAAAGCTGCCTCTAAACTTCATTATTGCCGAAGTGAGAATGGGAGTAATAGGTCTGAAAAGAACTGTACTCCGCACTTGTCTGACATTATCTTCCATCTGACTCCTACCTGCTTAGTTAAACTGTGTTCAGGGGAAAAAATATTAACTAATCAGTTAAAGTGTATATCATTTGGTAATGCCTAGATTGATTCTTGTGCTACTTGTAAGTAACTCGAAATGAGAGCTACAGTAAGCACAACTGTAGCTTATTTGCTGTCACCCACCTGCTGCTGAACCTTGCATTGAGCTGTAGCAGCTGCCTATCAGCTTCAAACAAAAAAGGGTCCATTATTATTGTTACTATTGTCACTACTAAAACTCTATCCTGGATGCTTGTAACTTGCAAATCTTGGTTCTTGGCATGTTTTTTTTTTAACTGGCACATCAGAATTTCCTCCCTTGCCAGTCAGGGTATTAATCTACAGTCTGGCACAAACCTCCCTAGCATTACATGTCCTTCAGAGACAGCCTAAGGTAAGCAAGAATGTTGCTGACTCTGCATGCAGGTATTTTTGCAGAAAATGTTAGGGATGAAAATTCCTTAAGCTCCACATGAGTAGAGTATTCTTGTATTTGTGTGTCCTTGTAGTTGTCATTCTCTGAAAGACAACCTTCTGAAGATAAATCTACCTGATAGTACCATCTGCCTATCCCAGTCATTACAAATGTAATGCTCCCTGTTCATTAAACACAGTATTCCAACCATTTCTACCCATTGAGGATTTGGCTCTGAAATAGTCCTGAAAATATGACTTTTTTTTCTACACCTCTCTGACCTGTATGGATTTGCAACATAACAGAGAACAAGATGGATTTGTTAATTAGCTATGTGAAA